>PVHP010002328.1:0-73212 GCA_004024765.1 Zapus hudsonius
CTCCCTGCCTCCCTCCCTCCCTGCCTCCCTCCCTCCCTGCCTCCCTCCCTCCCTCCTTCTGTCTCTCAAAAGAAAGAAGAAAAAGAAAGAAAGAAAAGAGAATTGGGGAGCTGGGAGAGCAAGGCAGTTACGAGACTCTAGTTCCTAGGGCCGGGGAGATGGTTCAGAAGTTAAGCGCACTTGCTTACAAAGCATTATGGCCTGGATTCAATTCCCCAGTGCCCATGTAAAGCCAGATGGACAAAGTGGTGCATGAGTTTGGAGATTGTTTGCAGCAGCTCTGGAACACCTATACTATATGTCTCTGTATCACTCTGTCCCTCTGTCTCTCTAATAAATAGATAAAAATTAAAAAAATATAAATATAGTTTTCCAAAGGGGCAAAACATTAAGAGGATATGAGAGAGCAGTTGAAAATCTTGAGGACTATTTCCAGAGCAGTTCTTACTCAGGAGTTATAGGAGGAGAAAGTGGGTGGAAGGAAATAATTAAAAATTAATATGAAAGCTCTCCATACTAAAGAAAGCACTGTTTTCAGACTCAAAGTATCTATTAAGTGCTAACATACAATGAATAAAAAGGCACACACACCAAGAAACATCAAATGACATCAAATTTCAAATGACAAAACAAAACAAAAATCCCAAGATCATCCAGAGAGCAAAAAGTAGACTTTCTCAAAAGAACCAGCATTTGCTCTGTCTTAGTCTCAGTGGACAGAAGGGATGTCTTCCAGTTCCCAAGGAAAAATTATTTTAAGTCCATTATCAATTCTGAGACAGTTGAGTACATGGGCAGAGTCCAGTGGGCTAACCCTGCAGGAGGGGATCAGGAAGGCTTCAAACTGCCAGCGACAGCCTAGAATCTCTACAGATCATTGCTCTATTCTGCCTTTCGTTCATCTTCCCACCTTAGACTACCACCTTCCATTAGCGATAAGCTGTACCATGTTGGAGGATTGTGTGCCCAGCCATGTGTAAGGAAGAGTGCAGAGGGTCTTGGAGAACATGGCTTCAGAGAAGGGAAATGATTGGAAGAAAACCACATGTGGATCTTTAATAAACAGCTTTTTCATTTTCAGTATATAACATAGGAAAAGACAGCAATAAAATTAGAAGTTTAGAATAGTTTGACCCTTGATGATGGATTAAAAACTGACTGTCCACATGAAATGAGCTGAATTTGATGTAAGTGCCCAGAGCTTCAGTGCTGACCCTCTGTGAAGAATCTCCTAGAACTATTCCCTGAAGAGCTGTAAGTTTTCTTCTTCTAGAAATATCAGTTTGGCTGAGCATAGTGGCACAAGCCTTTAATTCCAGATTCCAGGTCAGCCTGGGCTAGAGTGAGACCCTATCTCAACCCCCCTCCAAAAAAAAAAAGAAAAAGAAATATTAGTTTGCCCAAGAGTTTCTACGCCAGATTAGTATCTTCCCTCTAAATTTCAATGACTCTTTCTTTTCAGTCAGTCACTCAGATGCTCATGGCTTACCTGTCACGCCTTTCAGCTATAGCTGGCAACAAGATCAACTGTGGGCCTGCTCTTACCTGGATGGAGGTATGACCTATGTACCTGTGATGAAAACTAAAGCTATTTACTTGAAAATTTTTAATATTGAGAGTTGTTGAGTTTCAGAAATCAAAGAAGTTGAGTATATTCTTATCTTCTGGAAGAATGGATATTCGATATTTTTCCACCTCAAATCTTTCTTTGACAATTTGGAAAAAATAGTTTTAAGATATGTTAAGAATCTTACTGGTACCTATTATCTTGGAATTCTGTATATTAATACATGCATTTAGTAAGTTGCATGTTTTTAATTGATTTAATAATTGAATATGTGTTTCAGTTATTTGTACACAGTAACTAACTTAGGATGCCCCAATTTAACAGTATCTTTAGGTATTTACTGTTAGCTTGTTCATGTAGAATTATTTATATTTTCTCCTTGCAGTAGAAATTAAAAAGACAAAGAGGGTAGAAAGGATATAGAACTTGGATTTCTATTGTTGCCTGTGTGGTCTTGGAAAAATCATTTAATCTCTTTTAAGTTCCTTTCCTAACATTTAAATAATGATAATAGCAATAAGTATCTTTTAGAATTAAGTGTATTCAATGAAATCTTATATATTATATATACAGTACAATGGCTACCATGTATTAACTATCCAGTAAATGGTAGGGTTTTTTTTTTGATTTATCACTCTAAATTGAATTGTCATTTATAGAAAGACAAGGACACATTTGCAAGTCCCATGCCTTTAACCATCTCATAGTACCTGTTCTTCATTGCAGATTGATAACAAGGGAAACCATCTTCTAGTTCACGAAGAGTCGTCCATTAATACTCCTGCTGTTGGTGCTGCCCATGTCATCAAGAGGTACACTGCTCGTGCACCTGATGAATTGACTTTAGAGGTAAATCATTAAAACGTGTGGCTTGTTCTGATCCTTGCTGCCTTTCCAGCCTCATCCTTAACTGTTTCAATCATTCCCTCAGTTTAAAAAAAAAGTTGAAAACACAGTTTTGTTTTTGTTTGTTTGTTTTTTTTTTTTAGTAGTTCTTTTCTCTTTCAGCCTGGGATACTTTTTGTTTTTGTTCAATGATTGTACTTATCCTTCCATAGGCAGCCCCAGTGTCTCCCATTTCTTCCCGAAAATCATCCTTGAGCACACTCCATGCCAGCAGCATAGCTCCAAAACTGGGAGAATGCCCTCCAGATCCACGCTCTCAGCGGATCTGATCATCACGTCCTACATTCACTCATAGCTGTCATCTTGGTTGTCTCAGTGGGCCTCTTAGAAGCAAAGTCTGACTTTGTGTTATTGCCTAAAAACTGATCCTCAATACTACCTTTATAAAATGTTTATTAAAAGATTGAGTTAAAGAAGAGAGAAAAGTAAAGTAAATATTTCCTGGGATCAGATGCAAAGGGAGAATTAAGTTTCTCCTTTAATAATTAATATGTATTGGCTGATGAGAGAGAAAATAAATATTAACAGTTATTTAAGAAGAAGCAGTGTAACATCCATGAACAAATGAATATTTGTGTGTGTGTTTGTGTGTATGTATAAACACTAGAGTTTTGTTTAGCCATAAAGAGCAAAAGAATGTCATTTCAAGATAAATAATGGTTGGAACTGAAGATGTTAAGTGAAATAAGCCAGACTCACAAAGACAAATATAGCAAGTTTTCTCTCATATATATTTAGAATCTAGATTTTAAAATGTGTGCATATAAAACATGAAAATGGAGGGGGTCTATTTTGGAAGAAGAACCAGGCCTGAGTTGAAGCTAATGTAAGAGAGGTAATGAAGGGTAACTGTGATCAAAGTATGTAACTAACATACTTGTATGAAAATATCATAATGGAACCCATCATTTTGTATAATGAATATGTACTAATAAAAATAAAGGAAAGGGATGGGTATATGGCTCAACATTTAGAGGTGCTTGCTTGCAAAGCCTGCCAGCCTGGGTTCAATTCACCAGTGCTCCTATAAATCAGACAAAAAAGCGGTGCATATATCTGAGTGTATTGCAGTGGCAAGAAGCCCTGGGGTACACGCATGCACGTGTACACACACACACACACACACACACACACACAAAAAAAACATTTTTAAATAAAGGAAAAAGGTAATACATCTAAATCAAATAGTAAATCAAATCATAAGAATACAGGGTTTGGTCACCTGCTGGACAGAAACATCTGTCTCATTTTTTGTCTTTTGCATTTGTCACAGTTCTTGGTCAATAGGAGTCACTCAATAAACCTGTGTTGACTGAACAATGACAACAAAAGAAAGTACTAAAGTTTTCACAGTAGAGAATCAGCTGTCCTCAAACTAGCAAACATAACTTTGAAGACTGATTATTCGTGACTTGAATTAGTGTGGACATACAAAGACAGACAGATTCTTAAAGATGCTCCAATAGTGCTTTCACATACTTAACTCTGTTTTAGCTTAGGAGTATAGCTTCTAATGAATATATTATTAAAAAGTTACATTTTGTATGTTTTTTATTTTATTTTTATAAACTCATTAGTTTGCCTTTTGTAATGAAGAAAGCTAGCTCTTAATGAAGTATTATATGGAAAATAGTGGGGTTATCATCACATTTTATGCCTAAGAACCTACTTATCCTTCTTCCTAAATGAATAAAGTACAGTAAGTGCCTATATGCACATGGCAATTGGTATTTATAAGCCTGTCTTTTGTAAGTGCATTTGATCACTTACAGTAGTAGCAGTGGCCAAGTTCAGAAGCTTATTGACTGATGATGGAGTTATGTCCCAGGAAACTGAAAGTAAGCCCTAGGAAGTTAAAAAGACTGTTGAGTCAGAAGTGAATCAAATATGCCTAACCTTTTGAGCATCCTACCATAACCACACAGGACAATATGTAGAGTATCACAGGTTTGTCCCTCTGATCACATGGCTAACTGGGAGATGTAGCTTTCTGATGCCCCTAACATTATAAAAGAATACCATACAATATGTCACTAGTATGGGAAAATATCAACATTCAAACTTTGAAGTGCAGTTTATACCGAATGCATGCTGCGTTTGCACCTTAGCAAAACAGAACATGTTGGAGACTCTGTTCTAGCAGATGTCAGTGATGGAGTGGTACCTGGCATTATAGACATCTTAAGTGGAAATCTGGCTTTCTGAAGTTACTACATATCTGTTGGCTGGATCCATTTTTGTGGTACTTCACTTTTTGTAGAATTCTCTTTAACAAAAGCTAAGAATATAAAACTATTCTAAAAAGTGGCAGTATGTCATTCTAGAAATTACTAGGTAGAGCATAAAATTTTTCCTTTTGGTGCAGTTCAGTTCTAAATTCTAGACATAATTGATTTAAAATTTAGCAAAATCCATTTCACTTAAAATTTTGATTCTCCTAGGTGGGAGACATCGTTTCTGTTATTGACATGCCCCCCAAAGTGTTAAGTACATGGTGGAGAGGCAAGCATGGATTTCAGGTAAGCAACAACAACAAAACAAATGGTTGTAAGAAAGTTTAAAGGGCAATTTCTGGCATGTTTCATTAGTATTTCTTGTTACAAAATGCACTACTAGTGGACCTTGTCATAAGAAATTTTGTCTGCAGTGATTAAAGAACAGAGATGATAATGGTGTATGATTTGGATTCCCTGGTCTAGTGGTACTGTGGTGGCTCTCCTCCTCTTCACCTCTGAACTGTGCATAGCCAGAGTGGAGCCATCTCAGACCTGAGAACCACTGTCAGGGGATTATTCCTGTGAATCTGCCTTGCTCTTGCTGCATGCATGCTCATGTGTTGCCCATGTTTGCATATATGTTCATATGTGTGGGTGTGCCATGTGTATTCAGGTTTGTGTGCTGTCATGGTTTGATCCAGGTGTCCCCCACAAACAAATGAATGTGTTCTGATAGATCGATCCTCAGCTGATTGCAGTTTGGGTTTTACAACCTCGATGAAGCTGTGTTGTCAGGGGCGGGCTTATGGGGTTATAAGCCAGCTTCCCCTTGCCAGAGTTTGGCACACCTTCCTGCCGCTGTTTGCAGTGCTGTGGCAGAGGTGATGTCCACCCCTCTGTTCATGCCATTGTTTTCCCTGCCAGAATGGAGTCTCCCCTCGAGTCTGTAAGCCAAATAAACCCATTCCTCCACAAGCCGCTTTTGTTTGGGTTCTTCCTGCGCAGCAACTAGAAAGCTGACTGCAACATGTGCTCATGTGCTTCATGCATGTGAAGGCCAGAGACAACCTTGGATGTTTATCTTCAGGAACACCCTCTACCCTCTGGAGACAGATCTCACTGACTCAGCTAGATAAACTATCCAGCAGGCACTGGGGATCCTCATGACTCTGCCTCCCTAGTGCTGGGATAGATAGCCCAGCATATTTATGTGAGTGCTGAGAATCATACTCAGGTGCTCATGCTCCCAAGGCAAGCACTTTACTCACTAAGCCATTTCCCTTGCACTAAAACTACCTTGCCTGCAGTTAGCTGCTTGTTGTTTTCACAAAGAACCTGACCAAAAGGAGCTTATGAAAGGAAAGGGTTTATTTTGGCTTACAGACTCAACAGGAAACTCCATGGTGTATGGAGAAAATGTGACATGAGCGGAGGCTGGACATCACCTCCTGTCCAACATCAGGAGGACAACAGCAACAGGAGAGTGTGCCAAACACTGGCAAGGGGAAGCTGGCTGTAACACCCATAAGCCCACCTCCCAACAACATGCCTTCAAGGTTCTAATTCTCAAATTGCCACCTGCTAGGGACCCAGAATTCAAAACACATGAGTTTTTTTTTTTTTAGGGAGGCGGGGGTGGGGTGGAGACACCTAATTCAAGCCATTACAGATTACTATTTTCTATAAAAATGAATTGTAATTAGGGCATTGATTATAGAACAAGAAAATCTAAAGCTGTTTTCATTTATTTTTAATATACAAACCTAAATAACTTGAGATCTAAAAATGGCATCTTTTAAGTTGACCTAGCACTCATCTTCATAAAAATTGAGGGGCTTTCTTCTGTCACTTCAAACTGCCCATAGAGTCTTGAAAATCTCTGAAAATTATGTTCTTTTTCTTATGTATGTATGTATGTATGTGTGTGGTATTCATGTATGTGTGCATGCTTGTTTGCATGTATATCGGCATGAGTATGTGTGGAAGCCAGAGATTGATACTATGTGTCATCTTTGATCACTCTTTACCTTATGTACTGGGCTTTCTCACTTGAACCCAGAGCTTGACTATTCAGTACTGTAGCTAGCCAGATTGCCCTAAGGATCCCCTGTGTCCACCTCCCAAATGCTGGGATTACAGTCAGGCAACTGGGGGATCCAAACTCAGGTCCTCACAGTGAGTGGCAAGCACTTTATTTAGAACCATCTCTCCAAGCTCCTAAAATTATATTCTTAATCTGTAGCCCATGTTTTTTTGGGGGTTGATTTCCTTATAAAACTACTACAAAATGTCATACGAGGTGTATTATATAGTTGGGAATTTGGTTAGTATCAAACAGCTATTTTAAGTTTTACATATTAAAAATCCTATTTATTAACTTTTTATTAAAATGTACTTTATTTAAAAAATAAGACAATTAAAACATAATAACATGGTAGTTAATTGGGAGCTATGGTGCCAGCTTGCTTGAGTTTTAGTCCTGTGATACTGTGGGAATGTTATTTGAGGATTTGTCTCTCAATTTCCCCATTTGTAAAATAAGGATAAGAGCACTATATTTTATCTTACGTATTTGTCATGTAGCTTAAATATGTGAAACTAGAAATATAAGACACTTGGACCAGGCGTAAAGTTAGTGTGTGTGTGTGTGTGTGTGTGTGTGTGCGCGCGCGTGCACATGTTTGTATATATATAAATGTTGCTCAGTAAGTATTCATTTTAGAATTAAAATGATTGGTGTTTATTTGAAATTTTTACTTTCATGAATCCATTTTCTGTAGTATGATCATGTACAACAATTTAGTTTCTCGATTGAGACCAGAAAAATCATATCCATGTTGGTCCATTGCTTCCTCCTTGGCAGCCTTGTCTATAGGTCACATTGGAGTGTGCCTATAAGAAAGCCAGTAGGTGTGGGGGTGGCTATAAAACCAAGGGCAAGTTTTTCAATGTCTCTGGCAAAACCTTTAAAAAGTCTCTCACTGAACCCAGAGTTCACTGATTGAGCGAGTCTAGCCCAGGGATCTCCTATTTCTGCTTCTCCAGGGCTGTGATTACAGACATACACTGCCACGCCCAAGTATGGATGTTGGAGATCCAAACTCAAGCCCTCATATTTGTGTGGCAAGTGCTTTACCAGCTGAGCTGTCATCTCAGACTGGAGTCATTATTTTAAGGAAATGATCCACGTGGCTCACTATTCTTGCCAGTCATTCGGAAGTGCTCACATGGTTAATTGCATGGGGAGGTATGAGCAGGAAAGTGCACGGAGCGTCTTTCAAGAGAAAGTGTTGCTTGGCATTTTGTGTGCAAAGTTTTCTTAGATTTCAAAAAACTTTCAAGTAATCATTATCTCCCATTTTTGTGGAGAAAACGGTTTTTGTAAAGTTCAATCCACAGCCTTGGTGCTAAATGAGTGAATGGTGGATGGAGCAGGGACTCAAATCTATGAACTCTGTCCCATTTCCTGAAGAGCATGAAGCATGTATTTTGCATCTTTCCATCTCAACCAGCAAGGAATGCAGTGGAGACCAGCCCACTGCCGACAGAAGGGCACACCTGTTCTCTGGTGGAAGCATTTCTGTATTGTGTGTTAGGTCAGTTGTTATTTGCTTTATTTATTTATTTTTGAGACTGTGTCACTCTCTAAACCCAGAGCTCATGAATTCTGAAATTATAGCTAGCTAGCTTGCTTGCCCTGGGATCACTGTGATTGGATACCAGGGAAAAGCTCTCTATCTCAAGCTATTCATGATGCCCTGTGCTTGCTATGTCTTATTATGTTCTGGGTATGTGCTCTTCCTCCTCTCTGTAGAGAGAGGAGGGTGATATAATTATCCATGCCTATAATTGTAAATCAGAATCCTCTTGCTATCTTGATTTTCAAGCTTAAAATAACTGGAATAATAGCTTACTCCAATGATTTTTATACTTTTTCATTTTTAAGCAAGTAGAATTGTTAATCAAAAGGAATCTCACACAGATCCCCATTGTGAGGAAAGTTGAAGGAGGAGCTGGTTAGTCCACTGGATGGGCCAGAGGGGCCTCAGCAGAGCTAACATCTCCTCTAGGTTGCTAGCAGGCTGTATATTATGTAGTAGGTCTATTACAGAAAATACTACCTAATTTTTAACAGTGCAAAGGTATTAGAAGAACAGATTATTGAAAAGAACATTTGATGTGACCCTTTTAGAAAGACAATACTTAAATTTTTTAATTTCTCTAATGTAAATTTGATCTGAATTCCTTGTATTTCATACATGCTGGTGTATGTAAATGGGTGATACAAATTCAAATGCAAGTAATTGTGTGTGTGTGTTGTTGTTGTTGTTGTGTGTGTGTTGCTGGGGCTGCTGCTGCTGCTGAGCATGTCTATTTCTAAGACTCATTCATTCTTTCATTTGTCTATTTGGTGTTACATTAGTTTGCCAGGATTAACCACAACAAACTACCACAGACCAGGTGGTTTAAACAACAGAAACTTATTTTCATATAGATCTGAAAGTTAGAAGTCCACCATCAGAGAGTGGCAGGGTTGGTGTTTTCTGAGGTTTGTATCTTTGGCTTATAGATAGCTGTCATATAGGTATCAAATTAATGGCATTTCTTCTTTATGTGTAGTTGTCTGTATCCTAAACTCTCTTGCTTCATAAAGACACCTATCAGATTGAATTAGGGCCCACTCATGTGACCTGATTTAACCTTAATTACCCTTGTGAAAAAAAAAAAAAGCTCTGTCTCCAATTATAGCCACATTCTTAACTATTAAGGGTTAGGAATTCAGCATATGAAATTTGGGTGGATACCATTAAGGTTTATGATAACAGGTTTCAACTAGTCCTGGATGGAGAGGGAAGTTAACCTTTAGAGCTGACAGGAGGGCCCTGGGTGGGGCTACTCTCTCACACATATTTGATTGGGAGCAGGGTCTCCTGTGAGCCCCCAGGCTAAGGCCAGCAGAGTTTAGGGTATTGCCCATACCTGGTAAGACCCTGAGGGCCTTGGAAAGTGTCCTGGAACAAACTGCTTGGTGTCTGCCTTGCCTTCCTACTGTTCTCAGGCAATGTCTATAAAGGGCCCATGTTGTCTCACAGACTAATAAATCAGGCTCTTATTTAACTTGTGATAGAAGACCCTCTGTTCCAAAGCAGGATGCTGAGGACAAGCAGACTTTGGCACTCTTCAGTGTCTCTGATGAGTGGGGTGGTTCAGTCCCAGACCAACTCACAGGAGGAGATCCTGCAGAGATTCCTGGAGCAGTGCAGTTTTATGACTTCAGGGGAGTTGGAGTCCAGGTGACCCAATGATGCCTTTGTCAGGGGAAGTGGACGGACTAGACACGCTTGCACAGCACACCTCCATCAGCCAGCCTGACCAGCTGTAGACACTTACTGACTTTGCAGATGGACTCAGATGTTTCCTTATTAACTGCTATGGAGCAGTACTGTGCAGCTGCTATGTGGCGACATTATTTTATTATTATTATTTATGAAAATAAATAGCCAATAGACTCTTTTAATACAATTTTAGATTTATAGAATAAAATAATTGAGCAGATAGTACAGAGTTTTATAGAATCTCCAATGCACTTTCCCAGTAGTTACACGCTGACTTCCAGACTGTGGAATAGATATGGAAAATGCTAACCCTGACCCACCATCAGCTGTTGGCTGAGTTTACCTACAGCACACGGTAAGTCCTCTTTTTAGGAAAGTGGCCACACAAGTAAGACGAGTGCAGTTTCAGTTCCTACCCCATAACTGCTGACTGTCATAGTTGGCCTATCATTTACATTAGAGTCCTTACTTGGTGTAGATTCTATGGGTTTTGTCAAGTGTAAAATAACATGTATTTATCATTATACTTTCATACAGAATAGTTTAACCACCCTTTAACTCCCCTGTACTTTACCTCTTTATTCCTTCTATCTGCGAATGCCAGTTAATACTAATCTTTTACTGTCTCTATAGTTTTACCTGCTCTAGGTATAATTATATAATTTGAAACTACCTGGTTTATAAGTTTTTCAGATTTATATAGTAATATGCACATATATTACACCTTATGTTTCCATGGTCTGTTTTTTTATTTGTTGTTGTTTGCTTTGCTTTAAAAAAAAAGAAATCACTATCCATTAGTCAGTGTTAAGGATGTACCATAGTTTATGTATCCATTACCTGTAGAAGGACATCTTGGTAGCACCTGTGTTGTTGGCAGTTCTGAATCAAGCTGCTGTAATATATCCACTGGCAGGTTTTTGTGTACATGTAAGTTTTCAAGTCCTTTGGGTCAGTACCAAGCAGGGTGATCGCTGGATCATATACTAAGAGTATGTTCAGCTTTATCAGAAACCACCAAACTGTCTTCCCAGAGGGCTGTACCTTCACACTCCCCAAGTAGTAGGTAAGAGTTCTTGTTGCTCAGCCTCCTCCTGGCCATTTGATAAGTGTCAGGTCTGGGATTTATCCATTCTAGTAGACATTGCTTGATATTGCATGATATTCCGTGGTTGTCTTCATTTACAAATACATTCAGTCCAAGTAACAGCACTTGCTGGTACTTAAGGATGTACTGCCCTCTTCATCATCCTGTAGACAACTATGCTTTCTACTTTCTCTTTACTTCCTATTCTTAAACTTTAGTGTACATAGAATCGCTAGGAGAACCTCTTTAAAACATGAAATCTCAGGACCTAAGTTGTTGGGTAGGATGTGAAGCTGACTCAGTGTGGTTTTGTGCTCCAGGTGAACTCTGGCAGGCAACTGATGGTTGGGAGAGTCTAGCATGTTGCCAAGTTACAATCACTGTATTGTCACAGCCCAGACCATAATTTAGCTGGGGAACAGAAGGTTAAGTTCATTCATCTCTTTAAGTTACACCATGATTCTCTTTTCTTAAACTTATGGGAGTGGGAAGTGTGAAATTATATTAACTATATCAACTTAAAATTCTGAAATTTGTGGTTTCTTGTCTCATACAGAGTATATTGAATCTTTTATTTTGTATTCCAAGGTGTTTCGTTGTATAATGGGCTTCATGGGGGAAAGAAACCTTTGATATTTTCTTTGACTTTAAAATAACAGATATCACACTCAAATTTGTGTCCCTAGACATAGTCCACTAATCAGATTGCAATGTGAAGCCTTGGAGAGCCTTGTTCTTAGGTAAAAGGCATGGTACAGACAGAATGTTAATATATTTGTCATCATTTGTTTCTTTAGTACAGTGTTTCTCAGAGGCGTTTGAGGGAGCCACTCATATCAGAATGACCAGAACAGTTTTCTAAACCTGGATGTTGGGGATCAGCATTTCAGGGCATGGGGCAGGAGTCTGAGTTTTAACATGCTTCTCAAATATTATCATGTACAGCATGTGAGAACCACTGATCTACTCTCCCATTGCCTACTCTGACTGAGCACAGGTAGAAGACATAAGCAGAGTTTTAAAAATGTTCTGGGGATGGAGAAATGGCTCAATAGTTAAGGTACTTGCCTGTAAAGCAGAAGGACCTGAGTTTGATTCCCCAGTACCCACTTAAAGCCAGATGCATAAAGTGGTGTATATCTGGAGTTTGTTTGCAGTGACTGCAAGCCCTGGTGTGCCCATTCTCTCATATTTTCTCTCTCTCTCAAATAAATAAATAATAAAAATATGTATTTTGAAAACAAATTAATATTTTTAAAGGTTGTTTTTTAAATATTTTACTTATTCATTTTCAAGCAGAGAGATACACACAGAGAGAGAGAGACAGAGAGAGAGAGACAGAGAGAGAGAGACAGAGAGAGAGAGAGAGAGAATGCGCTCACAGGGCCACCACCTTGTGGCTCTGGTTTATGTGGGTACTGGGGAATTGAACCCGAGGCCTTAGGCACTGGAGGCAAGTGCCTTAACCGCTGAGCCATCTCACCAGCCCACAAATTAATATTTTTAAAAAATTGTACTGTACTTTTGCTCATCATAGAAAGTTTCCCAAATGTATATGCAATACAGTTACCCCAATAGGGAAAAAATCCCATTTAGAGAATGACAGAATTTCTGTATACCTAATTCTCTTGGTTCTCTCCAAGTTGGACAAAGGTCACCTTTGGCTTTTCATGATTTCAGAACATCATGTGAGTGTTTTTATACACAAGTATCAAGGAAGCAGTTTTCATACAGTAAAAGGTGCTTTTATCACAAGAGTTCAGTGTGCTTCCACATAAGTCATTTTCATCAAAATATAGATATTTGTAAATCTTAACCCTCTAATATTCCCAAATCCCAAAACACAGATGTGATGTGTACCTCATCACAACTTAAAGAGAACTAAATGCTTCTCCTCCAATTAAGTAGTGGGAAATCATACAGCACCATAAATGTCATTTGAAGGTATTACATAATTTTAAAAGCAGAGGAGTACATGATACTGCAAATGAAAGTCATTGCTAACATATCTTGAGTGCTTCTTATAAGAGTTATTTTAAGTGTTTTCCTTTAACCTTTAATTCTCACAACTTCATAAAGAAGGTCCTGTTATCAGCTCATTTCACACATGAAAGGATGGAGCAGCCCACTGTTTACTGCAGAGCTGACATTGTGGCAGGCATTCTGGGCATTGAACAGAAACAGTAGCAGTTAATGAAGAGCAGTGACTTCTGCTTGTCAGAGGCTGCTATAATAGAAGAGATGATGATGGGCTAGCTGGTTCTCACCTGTCGTTTACATTGATAGGAACCTAAAGACAAAGAAATTTAAATGGTTCTGTTCACACAAAGTCAATACATGATATAGTCAGGGCTAGAACATTACAAATAGGGAAGTGACTTCTAATTTTTATCACTCCCGTGTAGATGACAGAAATGTGTAAATTTTCTTTTTGCTCATTTATTGTTGATGTTCTAATTTTTCATATTTGTGTCATTAGTTCCGTTGATGCTCAAAAATAAGTTTGCTATTTGCTACTTTGACCATCAGAACATGTCCTACCAAGTGAAGACTCCCACTCCTAGTTTCATGGAAGCGATTAGTATGACTGTGATCAGTAACTCTTAATCTCCTCAAACTCTGTGTCTTTCCCTTTATGAAAAGTATCCTCTAAAGCCATTATATAATTCTGAAAAAAAGTTACAGGTAATACAGCTACTACCTACATGCATAAATAATCTCAAAACCCAATCAGAACTTTCACATACAAAAGAGAAATAAAAAGACAGTAATTCATGTCATTAAAATACACAATATATATTTAGATATAGCTACTTGGGAGAACTGAATGAGAACCTTAAAGGTCATCCACAGACAAACAGCATTGATGTCAGAGTATAATAAGACCCATGATGGCATCACAGGCATGAATTCCTTCAGGCTCTGTGTGGAAAGAAATGTGAACAATCTGTACACTGAATGCTGCAGAACCTGTCTGGTTAACATGAAATAAGACTCAGGCTATGAATTCTTCCTAAATTGACACTAGTTAAAATCCCAGAAAACTCTTGTGTAAACATTGATGAGCAGATTAAACAGCTCACGAGGAAATGCAGAGAATCTCACATAGAAAAACCAAGACATTTTGAAAATCAGCCAAGTTGGAGAACTAACATAAATCCTGGCATGAGATGAGCCACCACAGTCATACGGGGGAGGATCTATATGGAACCCCACAGAGAATGATTGGATGTACAAGGGACCCACAGCCATAGCCATTCAATCAACAAAAGATAAGGCAGTGTGACAGAAACCAACAAATCTCGACACAAAAACCCCTAAGCTCACAACACCATAGCAGCCTCAATACTCACCCACCACAACTCAGGGAACTGAGCGGAAGAGGGGGCGGAAAGATTGTGAGAGCCGTGGTGGGGGAGAATAGCAGAGACTTGGCAACCCTCAGTAACAACACACTTGGGTCATGAGAACCCGGCTGAAGACTGAGCTATCCATGGTCCCCTGCCACAAAGACGGAGGAGGATATCCAGCTGACTGTGGATGGGGAGGTGGGGGCAACGGGGAATTGGGGATAACAGCTCATGGTTGGCCCACTGAACAATGTAACGCATTATGAACAATAAAGAAAAAAAAAAGAAAATCAGCCAAGTTGGAGAACTAACATAAATTCTTCATATACTATAAAACGACAGTACTGAGCTTGTGGGATCAGTGGAAATGAGATAAATAGCTAAGTGGAACAGAACTAAGTCTAGAAACAGACCCACACATACATGGAAAAGTGATTTTCAGCAAAACTCCAAAGTCAGTTCAGTGGTTGAACATGTTTTAATTTTGTCTCCAAAATATACTCTAGTCTTTATCTTGTAGCATCTGCAAAAACTAACCCAAAATGGATCATATACCCCAAGTAAAGCATAAACTATAAAACTTTACCAAAAAATAGAAGAAAACATGTGCTCCTTTTAAATTAGACAAATATTTCTTAGAAAGAAATAAAAATTGCAATTAACAAATTAAATTGAATTTTATCAAAATGTAAAACTTCTGCTCTTTGGAAGAGTCACTGTTAGGAGAATAGATAAACTCAGACTTGAAAAAGATATTTACAATAATTATGTAAGGCAAAGGATTTGTATCTAGATGCAAAAACACATTAAGAAACAGAGCTCAGTTTAAAAGCCAGGCAAAGATTGGAACACAGACCAAAATGATCAGTGGCAAATATATAAAGGATGTTCACCATCAACAGCCCTTAGAGAAATGCAGGCTTAGTCCCCTACTTATTAAATTGGTGAGATTTTCATACAGAGCTGGTGGGAATTTAAGATAGCACACCAGTTTGGAAAAAGTTTGTTGTATTTTAGGTGAAATATACAACTATCACATGACCTATCCAATCCATTCCTAGGTACTTACCCAAGGAAAAAAAAGAAAGCCTATATTGATGTAAAGACGTGAATGTTTAGAGAAGCTGTGTATATAATATTCCAAGACTCTATGCAGTACTAATATCTGCCAACTATAGATTAATAAATATGTGACTGTACACTATAAAGGAAGAACAATAAATACTTGCAGCAACATAAATGATCCTGAGGCCGATTATGCTGTGTAGGAGAAAACAGCACAGCTTCCTTCCATGTGTCTGCATTCATATACAGTTATGGGAAATTCATGGTAATGCACAGTTAGAGACAAGGATGGGAATAAGGTAGACAAAAGCCTTGGGTGATAATATATTCATAATCTTCTCTTGATTATGGGGTCAGAATTTATCATAAAAATGTACCTTTTAGTGTGTATAGTGTGTTGTTTGCCAGTTTATACATCAAGGGTCGAAGAGAAAACTGTAGAAGCATCCTTGGGCTAACTTTCTGTGTCCAATGATTGACAGTTTCTGTCTCTTCTAATTTGTGTCTCCTACATCCATTTGTCATTCTTCATTTTCTTGCTAGTAGATTTTATTGCTGTTTTCCTATTCTGTATTGGGAACATTCTAAAGTCATATTCTGCTTCTTCATATATTCTTCCTTTCCTCCTACTTTAACCATCAGACACCCTACATGCTACTAGGTTTTTCTTCCTGAAACATACCTACATCCGCTCCTCTGATGCTCCCAATTTGCCACTTTCATTTTCTTCAGAAGGAACTTCCAAACACTTGCTATGATGAGGGCTCTGATCACATTGGATTGTGGGGAGGAGGCCTTATTTTCCAGTGCTTGTTATAAACTCACTGTTCTGCCATATTTAACCATAGTCCCTACCACTCCCCTTACACATGTTGATCTTTCTGCTCTTGTATCTTTTTAATGGCAAAGCAAATTATACCTTTAAAGTATTTCTAATTTTGTTTTGTCTTATTTGGTTTTTCCTTAAAGTAACTAGGAAAAGAAATCCAATCACCTTAGGTATTTGCTCTATAGAAGACAAATTTCCAGTACTCATTTCTATGGTTAATATCATTGCATTGCTCCCTTGGTTCCCATCACCTACTTCTTGCCTTTACTGTCTGTTTCCAGCCTAGATTCCAGATCCATCATTGCTTTTTCCTCAAGCTTTTATATGTATATTTGGGACCAGAGTCTTGAATCAAAAGATAGATTAAGAAGAAAAAAAACAGATTTTGTTGCTATGTACAGTGTACATAACATAAGAGAACTGCTTTGAAAAAGTCACATCACTGCAGGCAGTGTCTGGCTTACCTTTATCAAGGAATAGTAAGGCAGGGAAAGCAGTCCCCGGCCTTTAAAGACAGAGAACAAATATGGAGAATTGAAGAGAAATAAACTAGAGGAGTATGGCCAGCTCCAAGATCCCTCTGGTGACATCTGTGGGCTGATATAGAAATTGTGTGTCCTTCCAGGTGGGGGAGGGGGAAGGCAGCAGACAGACCTTTTAACCTTTGTTAGTCCCGTCCTGCTTTAGGCTAGGGCTTCTTAAACATTTTCCACTATGACCCTTTTTGCCTGAGAAAATTTTACACAACTCTAACTGTATAGCATATAAAATAGGTATACAAATCAAAAATTTATTATAATAAGCTGTAAAAAATTTAGTTTAAAACAATTCTTTGGTTTACATATAATTTTGCTTTTTATTAAAAATGAAATAAAATTTAGAAGCTTATGAAACAGATATGTGCTAGTTTATTTTTTACAAAAAGAAGCTGGGTATGGTGGCACATGCCTTTAATCCCAGCACTTGGGAGGCAGACATAGAAGGATCACCATGAGTTTGAGGCCAACTTGGGACTACATAGTGAATTCCAGGTCAGCCTGGGCTGGAGTGAGACCCTACCTTGAAAAACAAGACAAAAGCAAACAAAAAAAATAAAGAATCAAATTTTGGCTGAATAATTTTGATATTGGTATTCTAAGATGTACAGCATCTTCAGATGTTTTCAGAGTTGATAAATGTTTTGATTTTATAATTGTAGTGCTAAGAACACTGCTTTGAATAAGAACATAGTATAGAATGGAGGAAGTAAGTTCTGTGCAGTTTCAAAATTGTTGAAAACTCTGTCTTAATCCTAGGGCAAAATTCACGTAATAATTTTTTATGGCCCTTAATTGAGCAACTCAAAAAGCAATTTTAAAAAGCAGGCATTCTGATATTGTATAATTCAAAGATACACTAATTTGATACATACTGAGGAATATTAGAAGTAGGAAAATACTGTCTTTGTTTTCTATAATTATACCATTATGTTTCTGTAAAGGCAAAAAAACTTTGTACAGTTAAAACACTGTGATTCATAACCATCGTCTTGACTCTGAGCCCACGTATGTTCATTGTGGTCACACAGCAATGACATGCGCAGTGACAGTTGTTGTGAGTAGAGAGCCAAGGCCAAATCACATGATGCAACATGGGAAAACTCTGCCAAGAAACACTTTAAATTCACGACACATTTGATTATGTATTCATTTTCATCATTGCCCATTTACAAACCTGCGTTGCCGAGTTTTTTGTGACCCCCACATTCAGGTACAGTGACCGACAGTTTAAGAAGCTGGGTTTTAGGCAAAGCAATGGAAGACAGAGTTCCCTTTGTCTTAATTGTCTTCAGCTCCATGTTCCTTCATATTTGAAGGAGGTATATTCTGGTCTTCTTCAACAGTCACCTATCACAATTACATTCTCAAACCTACACCCATTGTGTCCACTCATGGTCTGTGGCTTCATTCAAAAACATTAATTTTGTTATGATTCTTATTCCTAATACCTAAAGGCTTATTATTTCTGATCCCCACCTTCCTGACACATGGTCCTCTTGACTGACTTACACAGATCTTTTAAAGTTCCTTCTGGCTTTTCTCTTGCCTTGGTCTGAGCATCTTCCACCACTAGACCCTGCAGTGGGGAGAACTACCTTATCTCCTGCTCTGTTCTTGGAGATCTTTTTGCTCCTTCATCATTAAATAGCATTTCTCTTCCAACTCCCAGGCTGATGTCTGATGTCTGACTTTACTTTGGTAGGAGATGAGGAATGTACTGAGAGGAGAAAGACTTAGGTAGGAATGTACTAAAGAACCCAGTGCAAGATAATTAGGTTACCTGTAAGTGAAACTAGAAACTGGGAAGTTAGGGATTGAATTTTCTTCTAGTTTTTAGGTTTTGTTGTTGTTGTTGTTGTTGTTGAAACGGTAGCTGCTGTTGATCCCCCCTCCCCCACCGTGCTTTGTGTTTGAAAAATAGTTTCCTATTACTAGCAACTCAGTGGAAATAATTAAGATTTTAATTTTTTTAAAATTTAGTTTAAAAATTTTAAAGTTCAAATTCAACCACAGTGTGCCCATACTATATAGGAACAACAACAAAAAGCTGAATGTGAATAGGCACCTGAGGGAGAAATGCCGTAATGAGAGGGTAGGATGCCTGTGAGCTCCAGCATTAGCTGTCATGGAATATAAACACTGGAGACTTGGGAGCATAGGAAGTTATAGTCAGAAAATGAAATTCTGGTGTGTAAACTGAGACCAAATAGTTCCAACTGAAGAATGTGTACTGAGAGTAACAGTAGAACTTTACTAAACCTCAAAAAAAATTATTTTGTTATGCTAACAACCCTAAAGTTTCACTAGACACAAATTAAATTAAAAAAAAAACATAGTTGGAACTTCTGAGAAGTCAGTGATAAGCATGTTGAAATTCTTTGTTAGGTAGTAGTTGGTTGGTTCACAGAGATTATCCTTAGAATTAGGCCCCTTATTCAGAAAGGGTTCGCTAAAGCTCAAGGTATGGCTTTATTGCTTTACCTTTCTGCCTAACTTAATGCCCTTCAAGTTACACCAAGATGTTTTTAGTGCATTTACTTTTGAGGGCAAAGCTGACCCTCTGTAGCTTGCGTGTCCTTGGGTAGATTGCTGCCTATCCCCGTCAGAGCACCCTGTATGATTTCAGAGTCAGAGAGCAAGCCAGGATGTGCCAAACTGCTGAAAACTGACTCTGGAAGCTGCTAGTGGTAGACCAGCACAGGACCAGGCATTAGCTATGAATTAGTGGTGCACTGGAGCCCGTTGTCAAATCGTGAATTTTTAGGGCTTTTGTTAAATGTAGATATTACTAAAAATCAAACTTTAAGTTTCTCATAAATGAATTACATTAAAATTTCTTTTGTAATGATTTTACTATTTTCTGTGTTCCTGAAGTTCTATTTTCATGGATTTTTATCTAACTATGCATAAGCAAGTACTATTCTAGGTCGTGTTTTGTTCTGTACCCCATCGTGTCCCAGCGGCACTTCGTAACTGCCCATGTTAGGAATAATTACACTGTGAGCACTAGGAAATACCATAAATCAAGGCCTTGTCCCCATCCAGAGCCCACAGTTACACATTCACCAACACACCTGCTGATATAGTGACCTATCTGGCTTTTCACCTTAGCTCAAAGACTCGAGGGAAAACTACTCCAGTAAAGGCTCTCCTTCCTCCCCATCAGGTACCTCCTACTCTGCCCCAGCCTTAAAAATAACCCATTCTTTCGCTTCTATTGTTGTTATTTCTTCTTTGTCATCATGGGCCCCAGAGTTTCTTTTCTCTTCCGTGTATCCTCTTCCCAAAGTTTAATCTCATTCTGACTAATTCTCTTCTCCCTTCCTAGCACTGCTGCAGAAAGAATGAGATATGAAAGACCAAAGTCCAGGTCACTTTTACCACCTGCCTCTTGCATTTTCAGGGCTATTAGTTACATTCTCATGCATGCTTTGACAACATATTTTACTCATTTATGACAGGTAATTTGTAATAGGAAAATAGACTCCCTCTTCCTTTTACAGATTTATACAACTAGCTGTTTTGAATTAAAGGCCCTTGACTGTTAGGAATGCTGTGGGTTTCCCTGAGTAAAAGAATGAAGAGAAAAGGTAGCTGTTGGCTACATTTGGGTCTGCAGATCAATGCTGATAGGCAGAGCCTCTAAGGTTTTCCTGGCTTTTCCTTGTGGTCCAATGAAGTCTGGTGCCTGTGGTCATGACAGTGGGGGACAGGACAGCAGCCCAGAGCTGTGTACCTGTCCTTTGGTGTCATGTGAAGGCCAAGTCTGGAAACTGGATATTTAGTTTGGCTAACATTTAGTAATACAGTGTGTAAGGAAGTGCAGTGAGAACAGTCAGTAGAGTTGGGTGATTATTCTACCTATTGTAGATCTCCACATACTGTAAGTAGTATTTCCCCCATATTTATGTGTAACTCATAAAAGATAAACATGTAACAAATGTATATGATGTAGTTCCTTGAAGATATTCATTAAGCTTTGTAAGAAGTGATGGGAAACCGGTTGTTATTTGTTAAAAGATACTTGAGTTCAGAAACTAGGTGATGTGCTTTCATGTACACTCGAGATGTAAATAATACTATAGGCTTAACATTATTATAAATTAGAAATTTAAGCCATTCACTCAGAACACAGTATCTAAGAAATGGATAAGCTAAGTTTCAAACCTTATCTTTTCTATGTGACAAGTTTTAGGTGCTCATAAATTGAAGTGAATTAAGATTTTCTGGAATAAAGGCAGTTTAAAAAGTGATTACACATACATAGAAGACAGCCTTATGTGCTGTTCACTTGGTGGAGGAACTAGAGCCCCTGAGAACTTTAGGAGCCAACAAATTGGGATAATAACATGACATTTGACAAGTGATTACTATATGCATTCCACTTAAACTGGCCTGTTTAATTCTCATCTGTACCCTTATGTGATAAGTATTATCATTATCATGTTTAGATAGAGAAACTGCCTCACAGAGAGGCTGAGCTGTGTGCCAACCTAGTGTGCAGCAGGCTCAGAATTGGCCTGGGTCTCTCACCCTTGTAATCAGTGTGCCGTCCTCCTATGGAACTTGTGCACACACAAAAAATAAAATAAAATAAGAGGATTTTTCAAGTTGACTCTTAGCTGTTTTCATCAACTTATTTAGTGAAATAGGAAACTGAGTAGAATGTGTTATAGAATCTCACTACTGAAACAAATTTTAATGCATCATTTTGGAAAACATGGCCTTAAATCCCAAATTCAAATCTTTTAGACAAAACTAAAATTTTGTTAATAACTCTTTTCAGCTTATGTTATGTTACTGGTTATGTCTTTATGATTTTATGAAGTACCATAGACTATTGATCTAGAAATTGAAATAAGAATGCAGCAAATGAGTATGTGAAAATAATCCCACACAGATGGGATTGCACAGCTCAGACCTTCACAGTGAGTCACAGTCTGGGAAGACTTCCCTTCTTCCCCAGGGTCTGTCCACAGAGGGAGATGCAGTGGCGTAGTTTCCATATTTCAGCTTCACATCTGCTGCACTGCAGCCATTTAGATCCCTAGCCAAGGAAACAGATAGAAGCATTGGTAAAGAGTTTCTTCTTACTTTGTTCCCAGGGTGTTTATCCCTGTTTTCCTGATCCAGCCTGTTAGTATTCCTCTGAAGCAGGTCCACCATGGGCCAGTGACAGCCAGGCTTGTTGTCTTCTCCCGCTTTCCCTCCTCAGCAGATGGGAATATCACAACTGTATAGAAATTTATTTCAATCATGTCTTTTATGAAACCTGTTGGGTGGTGAAGAGGACATTCATAGAACAATTTGAAATGTGGTTTAGTGTGAATTTTTTTACACAATCAAAAAGACTGTAAACATAGTGAGTTTCTAGTGGAGATGACAACCAAACTAGACTGAGATTTCAGCAAGGTGAGTTATTAGCCAGTAACACTGCATACCCAGCTTGTGATCAGATGAGATGTTCTGATTGGGATAAAAGAAATACAGAAAATTAAAAACTCAAACTAAGAAAGTAGACTTAGCTATTTGGGCAGAAAGCTCCTCATGGCTGTACTCATAGCAACAGCTTGTTTTGTTGTTCTGTGTAACAGATCTGGAATGGAGAGTCTTGGAAGAGCAGAATCACTTGGGAGGGACTGTGGAGTGCATTACTGGAACTGAGCTGGCAGTGTGGTCTGTTTGCTGGTTTGGAATACTCTGTTTGTTGCTTTTCTTTAGGTGGGACTCTTCCCTGGTCATTGTGTCGAGTTAATTAACCAGAAAGTTCCCCAGTCAGTGACCAACTCAGCACCAAAACCAGGTGAGTGCACATCCTCCCACTAGTGTGGCTGTGGTCAGCTACTTACATATGCAGATGTTCTTCTCCAGCCAAGCACATGGCTTGCTGCTGTCCTTTGCTCTTATTTGCATAATGCATGTTCTTATTTTTATATGGTTTGGATTGTGAAATGCCCCCCTCATGTCTCTGTTGATCATGTCACAATGGTTTACATGTATTGAAAATTTTAGACAATTTAAAAGTTATGTGCCATGTTAAATTCTGTCATTATTTGCTTTTATAATTACATAATGAGAGGCTAGCTATTGGTGAATAAAATGGTTAAAATGGTCTTGAAGAACTAACCTGGGAAGCTATCTGTGGTGGCTAACACCCATTATATTAGCACTTGAAAGGTAGAAGCAGGAGGACCAGAAATTCAGGAGTTCAAGGCCAGCCTCTGTCATGTAGTGAGTTCAAGGTCAGACTGTGCAATATGACACCTTGTCTTAAAACAGACACCACAGAAATCCAATAAAAGGATTAGATGAAATTAAAAGTTGAAGGAAATGTATTTTATCAGTGACTATGGATATCAAAATGACTTTAAACAACATTTCTTATTACTTAGTTTATTTATAGTAACAAAAATATACAGCATTCTTTTCAAATGAAAAAAGCAATTACTAAGGATTTTAAAAGTTAAGAAAATTAAAGTTTTTGTATTGATTTGAGTTGATTTAATATTGGCAATATCCTACAGCTATTAGTTTTGAGAATGTTTGATTTGATATAAATTTCTATTTTGGTTTATTTTTTATGAGATATGGTCTTACTTTGTAACCAGACCAGCCTCAAACTTGTGATCCTCCTGCCTTTGCCTCCTGAATGCTGAGATTACTCATGTGAAAAAGAAAATAAAAACAGAATAAAGAGTTTTAGAATGAAGAAGTAATAAAGCTTATTTTTTTTCTAATTATCTTAGATTTCTCCTGCCTTTTTCTTCATTCCTAATAAAAGGAGACAGAAAAAAAAAACTTGGGCCTCAGAATTCATTTAAATTGCTTTAAGTATTTTAAAGTTTAGAACTTGTATATAAGAACTGAGGAGAAAAAAAAGCTATTCTTTCCTCATTGAGTATTTTCCTACTTCTGCTACCAAGATACACTAGGGGACCCTTGTGTTAAGAATACGGGTCAAGACAGAGCAAAACCCCTTCCAAAGCTTCTTTCTTCACAGGAGGTTAGGAAATCATTCCAGTTTCTCTCATGGTAGCTTATTTTTTCTAGGGACCCTAACTTTCTTGCTCTGTAAAGAAAATACTTCGAACAGAGCTGTTGGTGCTCCTACTAGAGCCGGGACTCTTGGTTACTTCCAAGCAACTTTACCTTGCTTTTGGACAAGCTTAATAAAAGATGTTCTCTATGGGTATTTGATTGACTGATGTTTACTAGTAATTGTAATGATTATAAATTTCTTTTTATAGTATGGTATTAGTCATATAAAAACCATGATTCACATACCATTTTAAGATATCTATTTCAGTAAGTTTTTCATATTTGCCATTGTAAAACTATTATCATGGCTAATTGTGGAAAATCTACATTAGTCCAAGAGGAGATCCTTGTCCATTAGCAGATGTCTGACAGCTTACTCCATCTTGATTTACTGGCTGTCTCTGTAGTTTTCCCTGTCTGGGACATTTCATGTAACTGGAATCATACCATAGCTAGTAGTTTTCAACTGGCTTCTTTCACTTAGCAGAATGTTTTCAAAGTTTGTGATGATATAATATGTATTAGAATATAAGTTTTAAAAATAACTATAACATTCCATTATATATATATGCATATACATATATATCATATTTTATTTGCTTGTTCATTTGGGCTGTTACTATTTTTGGCTGCCACAACCATTCATGTACAGATTTTTTAGTGGTATGTTTTTAATCTCTCTTGGGTAGTATCTAGGAGTGGAATTGCTCAGTCACGTGCTGTTTAACCTTGTGAGGAACTGTCAGCTGAACCATTCAACTGACATATCAGCTGTCCATGAGAATTCTAGTTACTCTCTATCCTTGCCAACATATTATTGCTTGGATTATTGCCATATTTGCATGTTTGATACCATCTTTCATTGTAGTTCTCATTTGTATCTCCCTTTTGGCTAATTGTATTGGGAATATTTATTAGTATTTACTGGACATTTGTTTGGGGAGAAATAAAGAGATCCCTTGATAATTTTTTAATTGGAAAATCTGCTATTTTATTATTGAGTTGTATGTCTTATATTTTATATTGTATTTGTATTTTAGATACAACCCTTTATTTGATGATACTGATTTGAAACTTTTCTTCCTTTGGTGGGTGTATTTTTACTTTCTTGATGGTATCCACTGAAGTATTAATAATGTCTATTTTTTTTATTTTGTCACTGATGTTTTGGGGGTCCTTTAAGAAGACTTTGACACAAAGTCATGAAAATTTACCTCTTTATTTTCTTCTGAGTGCTTAACTTAAGATTTTACTTCTTGGTCCATTATTCATTTTTTGAGTCAACTTTTATGGCCCTATTTGCTTAAAAGATTATTCCTTGCTTCATCAAATTGTTTTAACACCCTTGTAGAAAATCAGTTGACCTTAAATACATTAGTTTCTTTTTACATATTCAGTGCTGTTCCTTTGAACTATGTATTTTCTTATACCAGTATCACCCTGATTACTGTTGCTTTCTATAAGTTTTATAATCAGAAGTGTCCTTTATTCTTCTTTCTTGGGTTGATTTGGCTTTTCTAGATCTTTGCAGTTCTATAGAAAATTTTAGATGTTAGTTGGGGTTCTGATAGATATTATATTGAATCTAGAAATCGATTTTAGAATTTTCCAGACAGTATTAAGTCTTATGATCCCTGTGCAGAAGTATTTCTGTTTAAATTGGTGTTCTTTAATTGTTCGATGTTTTGTAGGTGTTAGAGTGTAAGCTTTGCATACCCTTTGTTAAGCTTGTTATTAAATATCTTTTTATGTTGTTCTAAATGGAATTATATTCTTAGTTTCATTTTGTATTATTCATTGCAAATAGTAGCAGTATAATTTTCATCCCAAAACTATTTATTTATTAGTTCTAATAGTTTTTTATTAATAACTTAGTGCACAATTTTTTTTCTTTCTGACATGTTCATACATATACTTTGCTCTTATTTGCCCCATTACGCTCATCTGTCTCTCCTTTCCTCTCCTCACAATGCCTTCCTTCTGCTTTCGAGTTCTACATATGAAAGCATGCCATATTTTGTCTTTCTTGATTTCACATTATAAGAGAAAACATGTACTGTTTTGCTTTCTTCCTCCTCATTATCCTGTCTCATTCCTTTCTATGTTTAGATCCCTGCATTCCCTACTCACATGCCTCCTTCTACATTTATGTCACATGTATAAATATTAGCATTGTGAGCTTGCATGTCTGTATGTATTGGGATGCACATTCACGAGTGTGTGCATGTGTGTAGGGACCAGAGTGCAACTCCAGATGCGGTTCCTCAGATATGCGTCAGCCTTTTGTCGAGACAGGGCCTGGTGCTTTCTTACTTGGCTAGACCAGCTGTTCACTGAGCTTCAGGGTTCCACTTGTCCTGCCACCCCAGTGCTAGGGTTACAAGTGAATCCCACTATGCCTGGCATTTTACATGGATACTTGGGATTGAACTCAGGCCCTTGTGCTTATGAGGTTATTGACTGAGCTCTCTCCAGCCCCAGATGCTATTTTTTTTCTTAAAGGGATTTTTCCCTTTATTAATATGTAGTGACCTTCTTCATGGCTCCTGACTAATTTTTGTTTGATGTCTATCACATATCAGCATAGCAAGAATGGCTTGGTTTTGGCTTCTTTTAGCATGATAATTTGACTTCTTTTAACTCTCGATTTGTGAGTGTCTTTCCCAGTGTTTCTTGGAGACAACATCTAGTTGGGTCTTTTTGTCTCATTCATTCAGCTAGCCTGTATCTTTAAAATGGAAATGAAGACTATATTCAACTAGGCTATATCTTATTTTATGTTACTTTATTCATTTATTTGCAAGCAGAGCAATACAGGCACAAAGAAAGAGAAATGGAGAGAGAGTGTATGGGTGCACCAGGGCCTCTAGCCACTGCAGATGAACTCCAGATGCACATGTGACTTTATGCATCTGGCTTATGGGGTACTGGAGAATCAAACCCAGGTTATTAGGCTTTGCAGGCAAGTGCCTTACCACAGTCAGCTGGTCTGTATCATCTTTTAAAAGGAGGTGAAGACCACAGTCAGCTATTCTGTATCTTTTAAATGGAGCAGAAGACCACAGTTGGCTAGCCTGTATCTTCTAAATGGAAGTGAGGACCATTTCTATCTAGGGTTATCACTGAGAGTGCTTTGCTGATCTTTGTAATAGTGTTGCTGATTTGGGTGGATTATTGTTTCTTTTTTACTTTCTCCCCACATTTATAATAGTGTTTGCTGGTCTACTGTGTTTGATGTGGTGAATTGTTCCTTTTCTTTCATTCATCCATTCTTGTGAAATTTATTCTTTCTTATGCCCTTGTGATTATTTTCCTCCTCTGTAAAGGATTCTTTTGAGTATCAGCAACAGTCATGGCCTAGGGCTCATGAGTTGCTTGTTAGGCTCATTTCTCAGCCAATTTTAAAACAGAACTTTGTGGGCTATAGTATTATTTTGTAATTACTTTCAGGGCTTGAAATATGTCAGTTCATGCTTTCTTGGCTTTTGTGGCTTCTGTTGAGAAGTTTGCTATTCTAGTAGACTTGCCTTTTTGAGTTGGTGTTTTTCTGCTGCATACAGCCTTGACTATTTTGTGGTTTGAGCATCTTGACTATAATGTGTTGTGGACAGATTCTTTTCTGTTTGTGTCTCTTTGGAGTTCTAAATGCCTCTTTGGCTTGGATACCCATGTCTTTCCCTAATTCAAAATGAGATCAATTTTATGTTATAATTTCATTGGATAGTTTTTATCTTGGATCTATGTTTTCAGGTTTGAATTCCTCATTTCATTCTTTTGATCATATTGGAGTTCTTGGAAGTTGTTCCCATGTTCATTTACATGCTTTCTTTTCTTAATGATGTTTGAAATAGAACATTTTTTTCTACTTTTTCCTCTATTCTTGATATTCTTTCTTCTGCTTAGTCTTGACTATTGTTGATTTTCACTGTGGGTGTCTTCTTTATAAAAAATAAAAATAAACTATTTATTTATGTATTTATTTATGAGGAGCAGGGAGGTACACCAGGGCCTTTTGCCTCTGTAAACAACCTCCAGATGCATGCACCACTTTGTGCATCTGATTTTACTGATACTTGGGGATCAAACCCTGGTCAGTAGGCTCTGCAAGCAAGCACCTTTAATCACTGAACTATCTTTGCAGGCCTTGTGTATCTTTAAATATGCTGGGATTTTTCATTTCCAGTTTTTTTTCTAAAAATCTCAATTCCTTGATGAATTTCTCATGTGTGTTGGTATGTTTCTTTTAATCAGTTTTGCTGACTTTCTCATCTTTGTTGCTTGCTTTCTTCTCCAGATCCTTAATTTGATTTCCTTAATTCATCACTTGTGTAGTCTTTGAAGTCATTTATCATTTTATAAGAAATGTTTTGAATTCTTCACCCCACATTTTACCCATTTTATTATTTTTGAATTTAGTAATTAAGTAGTTATGGTCTTTTAGACCAGTTCTTTGAACATTTCTTTTAATGTTTCTTTTATTTCTGTGTTGTGGTCTGCACATTTTTTTTTTGGTTTGGGTATTTTGCCCAGTTGGTTTTTTGTTTGTTTGTTTGTTTTGTTTTATGAGATTACCTCAATGAGCAGCATACTCAGTTCCTAGTACTATAACTATCCTGTGAGGGGGAAAAAAGCTGTTGTAACAGCAATAATAGTAAACCAAACAAAATATAGAAGAAATACACTAAATTGATTAAAACCCACTAATATACCACTAAAGACTATAAAACAGAAAATGGTCAAAATAATATAGAATATGATGTGCTATTGTTGTAGCCGACTTTCTCTGTTGCTGTGCAGCAAGAACCCAACCAAAAAGTGGCTTGTGGAGGAAAAGGATTATTTGGCTTACAGACTCAAGGGGAGACTTCATTAAGGCAGGGAAAATGATGGCTTGAGCAGAGAGGTCGACATCACCTCTGCCACAGCACTGCAAACAGTGTCAGGAAGGTGTGCCAGACACTGGCAAGGGGAAGCTGGCTTATGACGCCCATAAGTTCACCCCCAACAACACAGTTCGAGCGAGGTTCTAATACCCAAACTGCCATCAGCTCAGGATCGAGCAATCAGAAGACATTCATTTGTAGGAGACACCTGGATCAAACCATAACACCTATAAACTGAGTTTTTAAACTTAGTTTAACATTGGCATTAAAATCATCTTTATCAAGTTATGCTTCACACAGTAAAGTCATGCTTCTAATAATAATCTCCAGAAGCTTCTAACACTGGGAGAGTTAAGTTATTAATGTTGTAGAATGCAGGTTTACATTCATATAACTGCAAGGCATTGTTCATGTTAAATTATTAGTAGAAAAAACAAGTAAACCTTCAAAAGCTAATGGTTTATCTTCTGTGAGCAGAGTGCCGAGTCGGCATAGGGAAATGTACATTCTTAATATATTTTGAAAAAGATGATGTAAATTGAATCAGCCTTGGCTTGTTTCACACTTTAAAACTGTCTTTGCCTACAGTATAAACAACTTGAATGTTCTATTTATTTTTAACATTGCCATCTGTCACTGTCAGATGCCAAACCAGAAAGATGCAACTATAGTTTGAGACTGAAAACTTAAAGCTCCCTATACTATTACACAACAAGGGCAGGGGCTGTTCTTTATGTTCTAAATGTGTTCAATTAGTTTTGTATAGAAAAATAAAACTGAGTCACCATATCCTGACTAAGATGGCAAGTATCCATGGTGTATAACAAAAAATGGGGGGAGGGAATTTGAGCAAAAAAAAAAAAAAAAGAGAGAAGCAAGAAAAAGCTGGGGAGCCTTGTGATAAAAGGCTGACATTTTGCTTAATCTGCATAGGGTACAGCTTGCTGTACAGCCTGAGGATGAGGTGTGAGGCGGGAAGCACTTCTTTCTTTGTGCTTACAGTGCTTGGAGCTTAGTAAGGGCCTGCTTACTACCTACCTTTCAATGGTTCTCATCACCTCAACTATCATCCCTTCAAATATGTCTCTCTTGTTTTTGTCCAATTATTGTTCTCTTTTGATGAACTTGTTAGTTTTATTCTTGGACTTTGCTCTATTCTCTCCCTTCTCCCCTCCCCCTCCTTCTCCCTTGTCAGTTTGGATAGTTCCTGTTGGTCTATTTTCCAACTCAGACTTCTTCCTTTACAGTTTTCACTTAAGCTTATTGTAATCTTTTCTTAAGTTCTCACATCATCGTTTCATTACGAGGTCTTTTTATAATGAATCTTATGATGGCATTCTGTATCTTTCCTATCTACCTTCTCTGAAAGAGATGGGAAGAGGGAGGGAGAGGAAGAAGAAGAATAAGAGGAGAAAAGGACCTAAAGGAGAAGGGGAGGAAAGGAATGGAAGAGTGTGTGAAGCCAAATGGACTTTGAGGTATGACCTGAGCTTGAAAGACTAGATTTAGATAAAACTCTTTGACAACAATTTGGAAAGTTAGACAGAAATGGAACACAGAGAGTTAATAAAACAATATGTACTTACTAAGCTAAGTTCAAGCAGAAAAAGAAATGGTGGGGTAAGCACAGGGAATTGTTTTCTGGAGCATGTGCTTGTAGAGTAGAATTGACCTCAAGGGGTATAAAATGACAGGTCAGAGCCCAGCAGGCAAAGTTGCTGAGGAATATTGAGCTTTGTGATTTTCGGGGAAGTTGAGAATTGATTCTGAAATTTATATGGAAACACAGAGCAAAGAGTTCTTTAGGCAATTTTAATAAATAAAAAGTGAGAAACTTACTATGATAAATACTGACTTATTATAAAAATGCCACTGGTTAATGTGCCAGTATAGATACAAAGATAGATAGATCAATGTAACAAAGCAGAGTCCAGAACAGCCCTATATATGCCTGCAATATGACTTGTTGAAAGGGAGCATTTCAGGACAGTGTTCCAGGACCATTGTTTCAATGAAGGATGCTGTGTCAATGGACATCTCAATGTAACAGAAGAGAGGTCTTACTCATATATTACCTGTACTCAAAAATCCATTCCGAGAGAGCTATGGAACTGTATTGTATGTAAAAGGTGAAACAATACAAATTTTCAAAGATAACATACTGGAATATTTTCATAAAGGTATAGATTATAGCTTAAAAGCTTAATAATTAAAATTAAAAATGTTATCACAGTATGCTCTTTAGATAATGAAAGGGCAAAGTACAAGGAGGAAATATATTTCCAAAATACAAGGTCTTGTAGCCATAGTATGTAAAGAATTAAGAAAAGAATAAAATTTGATGAGTTTTAAAATTTTGTGAAAGCCTCACAACCAATATTCACTATGCTCAGTAAGCATGTGAGAAGATATTCAACAATTGGTTTTAGGAAAATGAGAATTAAACCTTATTTACTCCATAATACACACCTGCAAGAATGATTAAAATTCAAGAGTAACAATAACAAAAGTTGGCAACGATGGCATTTCTCAAACCCTGCTGAGGCTAGTCTACTTTGGAATAATTATTCATTTTCTAATAATATTGACACACACATAGATTACTAGATACTCTTTTTTATAAATCATATATGTGGATCAAGAGACATATAGGAATGATCATAGTGCTTTATTTCTAATTGTTAAAACTGGACAAACTCAAGGACACATTCAGGGTATTCCTCTAGTAAAAAAGTTCTGTTTACATGAAAGAGCATGAATGTATCATTCTATACAAATGTAAAATAGAGTTCTGAATCCCGAGATTATGACTTTTCTGAGGTGTTTGAAGAGAGGAGACGGTGGGTGCATGATGGAGATAAGCTAGAGAGATGATTTGGGAATTCTGGTAATGTTGTATTGACAAGTGGTAACTAGATAGAAAAGCCCATTTCTCATATCCTATGGAGACATGTCCTATTTAAGTTTTTGCTATTTTTGATTTGGCCACTTTGCAGTTTTTCAAAAACATCTCCCACCCAGGTGAATTTCTTGGTATCTTGCTTCAATATGCAGATGCTGGAAATCACACTTTGAAAATACATTTGGTGCTTCATATGAAAAGATATTTAACACTGTCAACAGCAAAGAAGTTGAAGCCTAGAGAATTTCTTTTCTGATGTGTTAATGGAAAAAGTGAATCAGAATGAATCAATCCCATTGCAAAGTCACAGAAGATTTTAGCTAGGAAAAAGGGGATTGTGAAGAGAGCAAATGACATTTTAGTTTTCTTTATTTGCTTCTGTATTATTTGAATTCTTTATACTACCATGCATTGCTTTATAGTGATAAAATGTTTTAATTGTCCCTTAATTCTACTCTGTCTTAATAAGTTATTTCCATATGCTCTTTTCCATGAAATTGACACTTTTGTAGCAGTGGCTCTAATAGAGATATTTGATCCAGGTATCAGTGTGAAAAAGCAACACAGCTGTAGAGATAAGAGCTCAGGCAGCTTTTGATTTTCTTCCCAGTGGGACTTTTAATCATGTATGTACTTACATAATTTTCTTCTGAAAAATGAGATTTTTTTCAATTATAAGGATAAGGCATTCAGGACACCTGGATTCTTATCAAAAGTCTATTACTGTTTGTCTATCATCCATCCATTTCAGTATTGGAGGTCAAATTCAGGGCCTCAAATTTTCTAGGCAAGGGCTCTACCACAGAGCTATACCCCCAAATCCCTATATATCAACTATATTATTTAAGTCCTAAGATTCAAAAACTAAATCTGTTTAGTTAATAGATATTTGTTTGATATAGATCTCTATGCTACTATATCACAATTTAAATACAGTATTTATTATGCTATGGGTAAAAGAGTCTCTTTAAATGGCCACATAATAGGACTTGAATTTTTGTCATCTTTTTAAATGATAGCTGAATTATTTTTCTTTTCAAAAAATATTTATTTATTTATTTATTTATTTATCTATCTATGTAAAAGCAGAGTCTCGAGAATGGGCACATCAAGGACTTCAACCTCTGCCAACGAGCACCAAATACATGTGCCACCTTGTGCATCTGGCTTTACATGGGTACTGGGGAATCAAACTCAGGTCATTAGGTTTGCAGGCAAGTGCCTTAACCATTGAGCCATTTCTCCAGCCCTATTTTCCTTTTTAAGCAGGTATTGAAGTAGGTAAAGCATTCGTTTGGGCGAAGAACTTGGTAATTAAATATACAACTGATGAAATAGTTACATTCACTTAAGAAGTAGTTTATAAAGCAACAAATTGGCCTGAATTGGTAGCTTAATTTTTAAATTAAAAGAAAAAAGTTATTTATAGTATTGGATATACTGGGAATAGAATCCAGGGTCTTGTTTTGTGTGTCTTTTTTTTTTTTTTTTTTTTTTTTGGTGTTGTGGGGGAGTGAACCCAGTTTTCTTAGAGAAAAACAAAATAAACAAACAAAAATAAACCTTCCATACAGTATTCTTCTAAAGAAATGAGTTCTCTAAAATCTTGCTTCCTTTGTTTTATTACTTATACATTTTCCTAATTACAGTTTTTTTCCCTTTATTTTCATTTGCTATTTCTGGGATATTTCTGTTTTCTTTTCTTTCCAGTTCCCAGCTCCTTTATAGCCATGTTTTTTGTATATCACTTTACTTTGAAATGACCACACATTTTTCCTTATCTATTTGCAGAGTGTCTTGAATAATCTTCCCACTGAACATATGCTTACTTATGTTCTGGAAGTTGGTACTTGAAGAATCAGATGCAAATTCAGTATCCTAGGAGGCAGTGATGTGAGAGTGAGGGGAGTATTCGAGTGTGGAATGCTTGGGGAAGGTTCCTCCCTGAATACATTGCAAAGGTCAGGCCAGGACAATATTTTCTAACTCTACATCAGGAAAAAAGAAGCCTTGAAAATTTATAATGCCATGTATCTTTAAAGTGCTTTAGAATAGAATTTATTCCACTATTTATGTGTCCTGGATTAGGGTAGAACCCTGCGCAGTATTAGGGATAGGAAGTTTATTTGCAACACATCACATACACACCCCTTTTTAACAAACAGAGCACGTAGTCAGGGAGCTTAGGAGACATGGCTGAGACTTTACAACTGGAACTTAACCAAAATCTTCTGACACCTAATTGTAATCACAGACAACATACACACAGTGCTTACTCTGCTCCAGGTACCTTACGAAACACTTGACTTAGTTAACTCATGTGATTAACTCAAAACGACCAACGATTTTCGACACAAAGACCCCTAAGCTCACAACCTTAAAGCAAACTTATTACTCATCCACCACGACTCAGGGAACTATGCGGAAGAGGGGGCGGAAAGATTGTGAGAGTCGTGGTGGGGGAGACTATCCAGAGGTACGGACAGAACCTGGCTGATTATTAGTCTATCCATGGTCCCCTGTCACAAGGACTGATCCAGACGACCCATGGAGGAGGTTATCCAGTTGAGGGGGGAGGGGAGGGCAGTGGGGAATTGGGGATAACAACTCATTGTTTGCCCACTAAATGTTGTAACTCATTGTGGACAATAAAAAAATTTTAAAAAAAAAGCCAAAATTCTTCCCTTTATACAACATTGAATTGGTAAGGTTTATTATTTTATCTCTCAAAACAAATATTTACTATCTTTTATTTACATTACAATAGTAGTAAATAAAAATGTATCTGAATTTCCGCAAGGAATATTTGAACAGAACAGGTATTAGGGCAAGGGATGAGTTAAATTTAGCCCAAAGAGACTTGCTCAAGAAAACTACTTAATTTGCAGATGTTGTTTTCAGCTGTCATTCTTTCTAATGTCTCTTTAACTCAAAAAGTATCTTTCAGTCTTTGCTATGCACAGAGTATAATTCCAAATTCAATTATGGCATCACCCGATGTCCTTCCTTTCCATTCTCTTGTTTCCCTGTTAATGTTTTCTGAACATGTCACTTGATGCATTGATCTTGTTATTCATGCAGCCTGAAATGCCTTCTCTTTTGTTTGTTTTTGTTTTGTTTTGTTTTGTGTTGTGTGTGTGTTTGAAACAGGCTCATATAGCTCATCTTGGCCTTGAACTCTTTATGTATTGGATGACCTTGAATTTCTAGTCCTCCTACCTCCACCTCCCAAGTGTTGAGATTACAGGCATGTACCACCATGCCTATCTTCTTCCCTTTTTGGTGCTTGAAGTCTGTCAGGACTCAGGCTGGTTCACTTCCTTCACAAGAACCTCTCTGACCCATCTCTTCCCAATCCTTCTCAAATCCAGTGTGGTAGTCTCACTGTTCCCACATTTTGCTCTTCTTCTTCACAGTGGTAACTGTATCACATTTGCCTTTGTCTCCCCTCAGAGTGTGTATCCAGTGATTGCAGTTAATGCTGCTGAATCATACTTAGAACTGAGTTACATTTTCAGAATTCATCCTTTTAATATTTTTATCATAGAACCATTATCTTCAGAAAAGGTTTTTAGTTTCTCCATAGCAGAATTATACACAAAATCTTTTATCTTGACTAAGGTTCTCCACAAATAAGGGAACTAATGTATCTTGTGACCTACTTTTCTCATTTTCTACCTATATTCAACTTCAATAAAGCATCTCTGTCCAGGGTGTTTGGGGGTGACCATTCCTTTTGTATATAGTCTTTCTCCTGCCTGAAATGATGTTTGTGCCCTTTGTGAAAGCTCCTTAAATCACAGTTTCACAAACTTGTATGTGCACTCAGCTCACCTAAGAGATCTTTTAAACTAAGTCATGCTTTACTAGCCCTCGGATGGGGCCTGAGGTCCTGCATGTCTGGTAACCCCTGGTTAATATGGCTGAATCCAACCCTAACTTCCTGCCAGTCTGCAGAAGCGATTGTTTTGTTTAATAGTGTTGTTATGAGTTTGCCTACTTTATGTTTAATAAATTGTCCAAAAAAGTCCTTGGCTTATAAACATGAGTTGTTTCCATTACAGCCATCAAAAACATTTTCCAGATTGAGATGGACCAGTGGTTAAAAGTGATTACTGGGACAAGCTTATGACCAAATGTTGTGGTCAGCTTTCTAGTTGCTGCGCAGAAAGAACCCAAGCAAAAGCAGCTTGTGGAGGAATGGGTTTATTAGGCTTACGGACTTGAGGGGAGACTCCATCCTGGCAGGGAAAATGATGGCATAAGCAGAGGGGTGGACATCACCTCCACCAAAGCACTGCAAACAATGGCAGGAAGGTGTGCCAAAAACTGGCAAGGGGGAGCTGCCTTATAACCCCATAAGCCTGCCCCCAACAACATAGCTCTAGTGAGGTTCTAATTCCCTAACTGCCATCAGCTGAGGATCGATCACTGAGAACACATTCATTTGTTTGTGGGGGACACCTGGATCAAATCATTACACCAAAGTTATGGTCCCCAGAAACTACATAAAACACAATGCTAGTGGCACTCCTGTCTGTAATCTCAACAAGCCTACATGAGTAGGAGGTAGAGTCAGGAGAATCTTGAAGCTTGTGGGTCAGCTAGTCTGGTGTCCATAGTGGCCAGCAACAAGAGAGCCGGTCTTAAGTGAAGCAGAAGGCAAAGACTGACACACTCTGCCGCTGTCCTCTGACCCGCACATGCCCCATAGCACACAGGAACTCACACACAAATTTCCTGCCACCCCTCCCCCTGCCATGTTCCTTTTGATCAGTGCCAGGAATATGCCCCCAATCATGCTTATCCTTTTTTTAAAACAAAAAATATTTTCCCCTTTTTGTTGCCATTTCAAGTATTCATTTCATTTTCTAATCAAATTTATTTATTTTGTTTCTGTGGTGCTAGAGATTGAACCTGGAACTTCATGCTAGGCAAATGTATTGCCGACTGTCACTGAGCAAATTCCCCTGGCTAGTAACCCATTGAGTACAGACTTCATGCCATAGCTGAAATTGAACACAGCAGACAGATTCTCCCACCGTATTCCAGGGAGATTAGAGGGAGAGGGATGAGCAAGCAAGGGGAATACATGGCATGATAGTTGAATGCTATAGAGAGAAACAAAGCTGGGAAAGGGGTCCTGAGACTGAGCAGGGCAAGTGGTTCATGTGGGTTGTATTTTCAGGGGTATTATGTTCAAAGAAGGACCGCTTTGAACAAATAAAGACATGAAGGAGATAAGAGGAAAGAGATGCACACACCTGGGAGAAGAACTTTCTAGTGAGGCACTAGGGAGTGGAGTCTGAAGATACCCAGCTGAGTGGATGTCTCTAGGAGAGGACACAAGCTATCTGGGCTCACTCTGATGAAGCATAGATACATACTGGTACCCGGGCAGTGATAGTTAAAGGGCCAGCAGGAAGGCTATGTCTGAGAAGGGTGGGGGGGAGATTGGTGTCACCTGGGTGCTTCACCGTGGGGGTTTTGTCTTTGATTTGGGAAGGCAGTGAATGTTTTAAGCAGTTGATCCTTGTTCTGATGTACCTCGTTAGAAGGGTCACTATGGTGCTGAGTTAATGGTTCCAGGGGCTATGATGGCTTCAGCCAGTATGGGAGGCATGAAAGCAGTGAGAAGTACACATTTAGTCCTAAACCTGGAAGGACTATCAGACACTACGAAGGGTTTGAACAATTCAGGTAATTTTCATGAGAGAAAAATGACAGTTGACTTCCCTTTGCCATAAGCAGTCACTAGTTGACATAACATAGACATACTTTTTAGTTTTTTATTTTGAAATAATGCCTCAGAACAAATTACAAAAATAGCACAGACACCACATATATACATATATGTAACTCAACCTCTCCTGGTTATTACATTGTACACAACTATACAGTACATTATCAAAACCAGGAAATTGACATTGACTCATTATAGTTAACCTGAGTATAGACTTTACTCCCAACTTACCAGTTTTTCCCGGTGCTTATTTTCTTACTAAGTGTTTTCATAAGGCATGCAGAACCATCTTTTAGGCTGTAACATGAATGTTCTTATACTGTTCTCCCACATCTAGATACATTGTTCTGAAATTTACTTATTCCTATCCATGTTTGTATTTTAGGTAAAGTGAGGGGCTTGTGAACTGTACTAAGTATTCCCAACATGGCTTTTTTCCATTATGTATTATTCTCTTCTCCTTTCCCTGCCTTTCTTCTGCTTCCTCTTTCTTATTTCTGTTTACTTGCCTGTGTTTAGTATCAGCCTAAGAAAAGGTTGGGAAGGAGTGGTGTTTTTATTTTGAAATTAAAGAAGAGTGGGTTTGCCTTTTCCACTGTGAAAGAAATTTTAAGGGCTGGAGAGATGGCTCAGTGGTTGGGGCACTTGCCTCCAGTGCCTGGTGCCCCCAGTTCAATTTCCCAGGTCCCACGTGGGCCAGACCCACAGGGTGGTGGCCCTGGTGCGCTCTCGTTCTCGTTCTCGTTCTCGTTCTCTCTCTCTCTCTCTCTCTCTCTCTCTCTCTCTCTCCTTGAAAATGAATAAACAAAATATTAAAAAAAATTTTAAGAGCCTCATTTCCTATTCAGCAAAATCTGTAAGTCCACAGCTGTTCCACTGGTCAAAAAATTTACATGTTTTGTTCATACTACATACTACATACTGGAATTCTCTATGGCCTTTTATATTTTGACCTCAAATTGACTAGCTGTTTTCTTTATTGAGGCTAACCATATTCAAAGCTATTTCTATTTTTAAAAGATAAGTTTATTTATTTATGAGCAGAGAGAATTGGCACTCCAAGGCCTCCAGCCACTGCAAACAGATGCATGTGCAATATGTGGGGACTAGGGAATGAAACTCAGGTCATTAGGCATTGCATGCCTTACCCACTGAGCAATCTCTCTAGCCTCAAAACAATTTTTAAAAAAGGAAAAAGAGAAGAAATGCAGCCAGCAATCTAAGCATATCTCGTGTTAGGTACTCCACAGACCAGGAGCCAGATGCGTGGTGTTGGCATGTTGCTCTCTGCCTTGGTTTCTTCCTCTATAAGATGAAATACTAACAGCTTCACATGGTTAGTGTGAAGATTTTTTTTTTTTTGAGTACAAGGAATTGTGTCTTGTATAGTGCATCATAACAATAATGATTGTTTTGTAAAAAAATATGGCAAGGTGGAGTTTATATTGGAATTAACAAAAACTCAATTGGAACAAGAAGTACCTCAATATATTCTAATTCACTTTTTTTTTTAAAAATTTAGTAGTGGTAACACAGCCCAGTAGTGCTATGTAAATAAAGATTATATGGGCGTGAGAGGTGGCTCAGTCTACAGTGTTATTGACCACATAAACATGAGGTCTGGAGTTCAGATCTCTAGCACCCATGTAAATGCTGGGTGGGAATGGTGACCCAGCTGGGGAGGTAGAGACCCTAGCAGAACCAAGAAGAGACCTGCTTCAGTAAGTAAGTGAAGGACAACATGGATGGTCTCCCAGCACACGTGCCCCTACACCACAACCACAAATCTGTTCAGTATGTAGCATTTATGTTGATAATTAGAGTTACTTTAAAAGTCACAATTTAGATAGGTTGAATGTTAGTTTAGTAGAGGTCACCCCCAAAGATTTCCTGTTTTGTTGATAAATGTATATTTTCTGGAAGAGGACTGAGGTGCCTTGGGGAGCTTGTATCTGAGCACTGGTAAAAGCAGGAGTTCTGGTCTTCATTTCTGAGGAAATCTTTATTTTTCTCCCTGGTCAATGCATAAACAACGGTCTTTCTCTGATTTTTTTCTCACAGAAGCTGTGTACATTGTCACTTTTAAAAGAACATGTCAGTGGAGTGACAATCCCAGTTTAAGAGCAGCAGACACAGGCTCGTTTCCTGAGCTTGGTTTCATGACTTTTCACTAGCAGTGCTTGGTGCTTGGTTTCTTACCTTTCCCACCTGACTTGGGCCAGACACAGGGTTCCCCACCTACTTAGCAAATACCAGCACCTAGCAGTAAGTAACGCAGAAGAGGAAGGGCACAGTTAAAAGGCAGTTTCCCAGGGTGCTTCCTGGACAGGAAACAGGGCTCACCTGGGGGAGGCGGTGGGTGGGTGGAGCCACAGTGGCTGAGCCTGTTCTGCCAGCGGCTGGCTTCTGCGGGTGTGCCTGCCTGCCTGCCTGCCTGCAAGGAGCTAAGCCTGTGGAGAGGAGGACCGCCGAAGGGACCTCTAGTGCTCGGCAGTTCATTCCTCAGCTTCCTCAGGAGGAATGCCCAGCTCTGCTTTCCTGTCCAGTCGGCTATGAAATAGTCACTGGAATAATTTTACATATTGATCCTAAAACTTACCACAAAGCAAGAGGTAAGGAGATATCAGTTATTCAAATATTTGATTCAAACAACATTTACTGAAATTATTTTTAGGTCATAATTGAGCACATGTTTGTTGCCTTGGTTACTCTAGTGAATGTATGGTTCATTATTTATCTGGAAATCAACTCAACATGAATATTGGCCTTGTTTGTGGAGTGGCAATCATTTCATGAAGTAAAGTTTATTCATTGTACCACATACGTATTATTTTCCTACTTAGTTTTAAGAAATACTTAACTTTTCTGCTGCTTCTAATCAGCCTATTACTTAAATGCTTTATAGACCTGAGGTTAACATAGCAAAAGTTTTCATGATTAAAAGAATATACCTTTGTATCTTAGAATGTGTGTAAGATGTTTTCAAGTGTTTTCCTAGTGGGTTAATCCTGTTTCAGTGCTTGATTAAGTCATGGAAAAGAGATTTAAATAAATTTAGTAAGAGTTCAGCAGAGGCTATGAGAGGCCTCGGCAGAGGAGGGACTCACCTGCCTTCTGCCTTCAGCATTTGTAAGGATGGTTCTCAGAGATCTTAGGACTGAGACAGTAGTTCAGATTTATGTGGGGTTTTTTTAGACAATGGTGATAAATCATTTTCAATGTTATTGTGCTTGTATAACATGGAAATCACTATTTTCTCACAGATTAGTCCAATTGAGTACTTTTTTTTTCTTTTAGAGTTAATGTACTGTTACTTAAATGCTAATCAGTAGTGTAATTTTCAAAACCATAATTTGGAGAATTTACAGTTCTTTTTCATAGTCAAACTTTAATAAAAAGGCTTCTGTCACTCATGATAATGATCTGAAAACAGCTTTTTTCAAGTTTTCAATAGTATTATTTAGCATTTACTAGAAAAATAGAACTCTAAAATTATGTTAACATTGTAGAAAATTATAGGAGGGAACACTAGAAGCCACCCTGGGGTTGTCTGCACCATTCCTTGGTCAACTCAGGTCTCACTTGGAATTGTATAGTCAGATTACACTGAACTTGGTCTGAAGAGCTGAGTCAGATTTCTGGTAAACCCTGTACCAAGGAAGATTCCCCCAAGTTTTTAGATCAAAGGTAAGGAGAAATTGTAGTAGTAAAAATAGTTTCTGTTTCTTGACATGAAACTGAGTGCTTGGCTTATATCGTTTCCTGTAAACTTTGAAGGAACTCGTATGTGATAACATATGATTGTCCTTCCATTGTATAGTGAGAGAAGTAAGGTTTCTGCAGGTAATCTGCTCAAGATCAGGGACTGAATTCTCACTCCAAGGTCTACTGACTTCGGAGTCTGAGCTAAACGAAAGGTCAAGTGGCTGGGATAGTGGGGTTCCAAGACTTCAGCCTTAAACAAAAAGCCTCATTACAATCCCATGCCCTCTGAATATAGAACCTGTCCCTTCCTTTCCTGCCCCCCAAGATCCACAAAAGAAATCCCCACTCAAAACCACACCAATGATCATACCCCTGTTCCACACAAATTTTTGTAGTATGAGGTACAAGGGACTGTGTGGTATTACTAAATATATGCTTTAATCTAATTAAACAAGCAAACATAGTATACAGAAAAGAGGGTTTTCATTCCATTCAGAGTAGTTATAATTTTTTTCCTAAAAGTTCATATTATAGACCTACTATGTTTGGTATGCCTGATTCCTAAGATATGTGGCTGCTGTACTTTAATTTTATGAGCGAATACACTAATAAATGTCCTCTTGAAATAGTACTAGCTCCTAGATTTTGAGCTTCTTAACAAATAGTGCTAGTTCATCCTGGAAAAATTAAGAACCTAGACAATTTAAAAACTCTTAGCAGGTTTAAAATCTATATAACCTATGTATATATCCCATTCTGGTGTTCAAACACTTTTAGCACCAGGAATTTATATCCACCTCCTGTTTCCTCCTACTTGCTTCTGCTAAAATGCAAATCTTTTTGTTCTGCTTTTAGAAATGAAATTAGTCATCGTCTTTTATATAATAACTGAGTTGGTAAAGTCACCAAATTAGAAAAAAAAAAAAAACCTTGACTTTGCTTCTTGCAGGGTTGAGAAGCAAAATCATTCACGTATATTTTAATTTGCGATTAAATATTTTTAAAAGTTTAGAGTGACTATTAGACTGAGAGAAGAAACGACATTATGAAGAGCTTATGGCTTCAGAAGGCAGGAGGGAATAAAGCCCCTGCAATTAAATTTTTAAAAACAAAATTTATGTAATTTTCTCCAGGAAAAATGTATAGCTTATAACCTAAAGTCACAAAATGTAAATTTGACTTTCTTTGGTATTTTTAATAGGAATCTATAGCTTTCTGGAAAAGTAAATTGTGATGCCACTGACCAAAGCCTTGTCCTAGCCTTAGGGTGTTTTCCCAAGGGACATGACTATCCTAAGCTCATTGTGTCCAGTGGGCTCTGGGAAGGGCTGCACTGTGATACTGGTTTGGTGCCGTTCTGAACCCTGTGGAGAAGCTCAGTTGCATTCACATATCCATACATTGCCATACATTCACTGTGTTCTAGAAAAGGTGGTTTGCCTGTGTTCTGCTTCTTTTTTTCCAAGTAGGTTCTCCTCTCTTCTCTGCCTGAAGCATTCTACTTTAAACAACACCCAAGATCACTCAATATAAAATTATTATGTTCTTTATAAAAAAAAAAATTTACTGCAGATTTATTTCCCAGACCTCCCCCCACCCCACTTCATGTTACTGATTTGCTTTGTGGTTAGCTGTATCTTTTGAAATGGCTTCCCTTCTCCCTCATGGTCATGGAAGTCTATTATATAACCATCAGTAGGGTTCCCATTGTTTCAATGGAGAGCCATTACCATCCATGCCATTTTAAATTCAGCTTCCCTGGACCAGCATTCCTGGGATACCTGGTTCCTCCCTTTTGAGGTTGGAATGTCAGTAATCACAGTTAGAGCTGCCCTCATGCCAGAGCCCCATCCCCAGATATTTTCTCTTCCACAGCCTCTTCCAGTTGTCCCTTCACTAGGTAGAGAATGGCATTTTTTCTTTCTTCCAAAATTGTTTATTAAATATTGATTAAGGTGCTTCTGTACTTTCTTGTTCAACAACAGCAGCATATTAAAATCTGGGATTCACTTTATCTAAAGAATTTTTGGATATACACTTGGGGAATGGGGGAATGAATTCCAAGGCTGAACAACAGCTGTATCCCTGATTTTAAAAATAGAAGCTAATGTCTGCAGTTCCCTCTGAAGACAGAAAGATTTTGATTTGTGAGCATCAGCCTGGATGATTATTAAGTTTTCAGGAGCTCAGAATTTTATAGGCAAAATTTATCTTATTCTTTTACTCAAGCCTAGATCAAAAATTGATCTTTGTAATTCATATGGCATTTATTACATATGTATTATAAATGGCACTGATCAGTTACTTAAGACCTTGGAAGCACATGAGCAGTAATACATCATGTGGCTTGATTAACAGTTGTGAATTCTTTGTTAAAAACTGTAATATTATGCAGAAGTCCTAGAAATTTTTATGTGTTTTATAAATTAGTTACATAAAAATGATGCACTACAATTTTAAGCATTTGTGGAGCAAAATAAATAATTTAAAAAGTGCTAAAACCTAATGTAATATTCATTAAATAATTTTAATGAATTTTTTTAAATTTTAAATTCTTTTAAAAATATTTTCATTTATTTATTTGCAAGCAGAGAAAGAGAGAGAGAAAGATAGAGGGAATGGGTGCCAGGGCCTCCAGCCACTGCAAACAAACTCCAGATGCATGTACTACTTTGTGCATCTGGCTTTATGTGGGTACTGGAGAAACAAACCCAGATTGTTAAGCTTTTCAGGCAAGTGCCTTAACAGCTGAGCCATCTCTCCAGCCCTAAATTTTAAATTCTTATGCCAGCCTTTCCTAATTTGGGAAGCATTGCTTTCCTTCTCTCTCCCTCTGCTGCTCTACCTCCTTGATGACATTTTATCAGAATTTATTATCATTTCTCAGGTATTTTTATTGAAATCTAGATTCATGGTGTCTTTTATCATTAAGCTGAACTCTGACCTGGCTAGTTTCCTTGGCTGCAGTCTTAAAATCAGTCATTGGCAGAACCCTATCTCCAGTGCTTGTTGCACTAGCCTAGCCAGCAACTTCTGTGCCCCTCATCTGAAGTGCTCTAGAACCAGTGCGTTTCAGCATCAACATGATGCCAGAAGTAGAAAGTTCCATACCAGATCTCAAAAGCAGACATTAAGATTACCTTCAGACTATGTGTCAAAGGAGTATATGGAGCATAAATGAATTCATTTGTGTTTAGAACATTGTAGTGTGCCCGTACCCCCTACTTATAAGACTTTTATTTCTGTTCTCCGTCATTATAGGTAAAGGATATTTATCCTGTGCCTGTCTTATTGAAAAGCCATAAAGTACTTCATTATCTAGGCTCAAGTGTAAATTTAAAAAAACTTCAAATTGAATAGTGAACATTCAATGCTTAGTCCATGTTTTTAGTGCTTAGAAAAAATAGCTAATATAGCATAGTACCTAATAAACTAAAAAGTGACTGAAATGTAGGTGCTCGGTTATCTTAGTAATTAAAGCTGGATACATGGAAGAAAGAAAGGTATGAGATGTCAGTGTTCTGATAGATAACCCTTGATAAATAACCTTGCATGAAGCAGAGGTAATTACATTTTATTTAATATTCCTGTTCTGACAAACTTTTAAGGATATAATTCTAATGATTATAGACTCATTTATACTTTGAACTTACATTACTTAAAATGTGATGTTAACACAAACAAGTTAAATTTGTTAATGCATTTAAGGACTTGGCACATAGTAAGCACTCAATAATACACATTAATTATACTGTAATTATTGTTATAATATTGTGTATCAGAGAGTCCTTTCTTCTGAGAGAATTTTGCAATGGCTTGCAGCTTTAATTTTTTTTAAATTCCTACTCCCTTTTTCAAGTTTATTGCACCAACATCAGTACATGGGGCATGTAATACAAGACTTTTAAAATTGGGTATGAATTTCATTTGCCACATTCAAAAATTATGTAATTAATAGATGCAAAGAAATTACTTGATAAAAGTCATCATTGGTTTATTGTATACATCTTAGCAATCAGGAACAGGAAATTTATTTACATGTAAGGTTTCTACTCAAATGCCTCAACCAATTTTATTTTTAATGGTGAGGTATAAGAAACAATCCGTTTTAAAGCCAGGAACAAGATAAGGATCTAGTGAAATTAGACAAAAAGAGATAAAAGGGTTAGAAAGAAAGAATGAAATCTGGATTCTCTGCAAGTCTATTAATCAATAAGTACAGTCAAATTATAAAAATGTCAGAGGTCATGTGGGTGCTGAATACAAGATAAAAGATAATATTTATTAGGGTTTTCTGCCTAGCACTAAGTGCTTTACTTGTTTATATCATTCAACAGTGACAAAAATCCACTAACTAGTTACTGTTTCTAGCTCTTTCATAGATGATGAATAGGAAATACTGAGTGTAATTTGCCTATAATCACATAACTAACAGCTACAGAAGCAAGATTTGAACTCTAGAAATCTGTCTATTCACCACTATATGAATTATATTTCTAATCATTAGAAAATGAAATTTAGAAAATACTCTTTACAATAGCAGTAAATATAAATTTTCTATGACAAGCTATAACAGAGATACATGAGACCTTTATGGGGGAAAGTTAGAAAGCTTGGTGAAGGAAGTGGAGAGAAGCACTGTCTCATAGAGGAAATGCGTCATAGTATAGAAATAAGTACAGCTTATTTATTTCAGCTGCATTCCCTAAGGTTTTAACCCTATAACTTGACAGCCTGATTCTAAAATTCATGTGAAATACTAAAGGGCTAAAAATATCAGTCTACTTTTTGAAGAATAAAAACAAACCGAGAGACTCATTCTAGATACTACAACGGATTAAGTGCTGGATGTGATAGAGAACTAAGACAAATCACTGTACATCTAGCTATGAATCAGTTTTGCAAATCAGTAGATTTTTGTTCATTTAAAAGTGAGATGGTAGAATAATTATGTATAAGAGAGAGAGAGCACTTAAAACCATGAAAAGCAGAATTTTTAGAATAATTCCTAAAAAAAAAAGACAACCAAGCAGAAAACAGCAGTGGCTTCATTGAAGAGGAAATGGAATCACCAGTATAACTCTGCACTGAGACAGGAGTCCCAGGGATTCATATTAAAGTCAGTATAACCTCAAAGAGATTGTTAAGATGGTCTTATTCCTTGCATCAAATTGCTAACAAATGGTTATCTAATCTGAGTATCGAGTAAAATATTATTTGCTGTATATAATATGAAATTCTATATTTTAAACATCACAAACCACATTTATACTTTATTATATCTTCAGTTTAGTCAGGGTAATTTCCACAGAAATACATATATGCATGTATGTATACATACCCTTACCAGTCCTCACTACCATCCTTTAATTTACTAGTCTTCACTACGGCCCTCTAATTTTATTTGCTTGGCTTTCTGAATTTATTACATATAATACAACTTGATGTGACTATTCAAATAAACTTAGTGCTGAGACCATTTTCTAGGCATAAACTAGTTTCCTTTACAGCCTCAGAAATTAATCCAAGCCCAGACTTGTCTTAAGTTATTCTAGAAGATTACTGAGAACCAATTTAGAGAACTCTAGGTGAAGTATGAGAACTCAAAACTACTTTGGGACTGCTGGAGAATTATGGTCATGTAATTAAAGAGCTCTGTGTCCCACCTCCATGTCAAGGTTTACGGAATTGTATGTTTTTAGTATCGCCCCATAAACTGGTAATTGGTGTCATAAAGGTTTGCCTTGGCAATATTAAGTCATGTGTCATACTGCTAAAGCTTGTAACTGCCGGGAAGACTGGTCTGGTAGGTTTGTCTTGGGTTTATAAAAAGATTGCAGATATAAAACAAATAGTAGCTGAATAACATGAAAGAAGGGAGTGCTGTGGCACATGGTACGTAGTTAACTCTAGGAAACTGAATTTAAAATAATGATTTTCTTTTGTCTACCTATCATTTCATGTCTTTTATCTGGGTAATGCCATTGATTTTATTTTATTATCTCTAGTCTAGCATATTTGCTAGACCTTGACCCTCATAGCCTCCCTCCAAGTCCGGGTTGCAGTGTTTCTCCATGGGAACCTTCTGAAGTGTTCCTTCCCTCAGAAGACAAGCTCTGGTGGAGTTGAGAGTGCTTTATGCTTCTGCTCCTGAAAAGAGCAATGCTTTCACTAGACAGGAAGGCAGTGGGGAGGAGACAGTGGCCATATCCAAAGTAAGGTCCTTCTGGCTATTCTGATGCCAAAGAGACAGGAAGAAAGTTTAAATGGAAAAAAAAAGATTAATATGAACAGACACATATATTTGGAATTATTGCTAGATTCTCAAAGTTGAATATAATTAAATTGAACCTTTTTGTGTATGTAAGTGATGTGGTGTTTGCAGTGTATGAATGTAGTATATGCAGGTATGAGTGTGTGCATGCATGCCAGAGGAGAATGTCAGGGTTCTTCTCTATTACTCTGGGTGTTTCCTTGATGACAGTCTCTCACTGAACCCAGGGTTATCGTTTCTGTTCAGCCTGGCTGACCAATGAGCCCCGGCGATTCTCCAGTCTCTGTTCCCCACAAGAGTTGGGTCACAGGTGTGTGTGGCCATGGCCAACATCTTTACATGGTTTCTGGGGAATCTCAAGAATTCATTCCTGTGAAGCAAGCACTCTTACCCACCGAGCCATCTCCCTACCTCCAAACTGAACATTGTGTCAGTTTAAATTCAAATTCAATGGAATTTATACATCTTAGTTGATAATTCCCCACAACTATCTCTAGCACAGTACCAATTATAACATTAGTACTAGCAACTTCAAAGCTATCAGACATAGTTTTATCTTAGAAAACTGAAAGTCACTGAAGACCTTATATATCCTTGTCCTCATGAGTGTCAGCTATTTTAGTGTCACAGAGTGGGACATAGATTGATAAGAAGAAAGGGTTTCCACCCTGCCTACTCCCACTCCAAGTTTGAGTGCCAAGTTTTGATTTACTTACTGGTGATTTTTGGGAAGGTAATAGGAGCAAGCCAGGTGTTCACAGAGTAGCAGCAAGGAGAGCACCTAGATCAGCACTGTGGAATGTAGATGGGACACACAGCACTGCTAGTGACTATCACAGCCCTCAAGGAGGCTTTGTCACTACTTAAGGACAATAGTCATGCATGTTCTTCATACTTACAGGAAAGAGAGCCAACTTTGTTCTTGAGCCAAAGTTAAACCAAGAAGCATTAGAGCTACTTAATGGCTAGAAAGATACCCTTTGAATACTAGAGTTTTATTATAAATGGGGGCCATAATTACAAACTTATTTTCATATAGTTATCAATGAATTATAAAGGTCACTAATTCTAGCTATGACATTGCTAAGTAACAGGCAAGAACTGAATGTTTGCCCTTTTCTGATACTGAGGAGCCCATTGCAATATGGCAGGCTACTGTTGCATTTTTTTAAGCATTCTAGCTGCATTTGTGCCCAAAATCGTCACTTAACTACTTTTTTTGTTTCTGTGGACTCAGGCATTTTGTTTATTGGCTATTTTACAATGAAGGATAGTTATTTTTTAGTATGCTTGAAGTGTCCCAATCTGGCCAGGGATTAGACCTCTCTCAACCCTTTAGCACAAGACACTAGTCTGTGGGGTCTTCTTGCTTTCTGTCACTGCAGGCCTCTCAGCCTCCCTTGGATATCACCTGCTTTATATTTATAGTCAAGTATTTCTCCAGGAAGCCCAAGTTTATTTATCTTAGTAGGGAATGATTTAGAAACTCAGTCTGAGAGCAAAGGTCTTATTGTATCTGACATTGTTGCTAAGCCTGTCAGTGAGTAGACTTCAGGGGTTATGTGTGTGCTTTCATTCACTTTCAAGTCAGTAGGTTAACACGTAGGGGTTTTCTCCCTTAGCATCTTTGATTTTGTTATTATCCCTCTTTTTATCTCACAGGATACATGAAATTGTTTGAGAGCAATTTTATCTATACATCAGGAGAATGGAGTAGAGTGTTACCTTTCACTTCCTTTATCGTTAGACTGTACTCAAGTTAAGCATGTACAGTTTATTGTTTACAAGTCATTTAAGTACTTTCTCACTATGTTACCAATTTGGTGTTACTAGATACTATTTTCAGGTTCCTTTGTCGCCACCTCCTTGCATAGGATCTCATTATGTGACTGCCTGGGCTGACCTCAAGCTCAAAGTCCTCCTGCTTCAGTCTTCTTAGTGCTGGGGTTATAAGCATGCATCACTAGTCCACTTCAATGTATTGCAATATTAGGGTTTTCTTTTCTGTTGTTTTAAATTTGTTGAACCTGTAGAACAACCATGGGCACCATCTAAAAGCCCAAGTTCTATATGCTGTAAAGAAATCCTGCTTCCTGCCTTGAACTACCCCCTTTCTGCACAGTTTAGACCCACTTCTCTTCCCATTTTTATTAGTTCGTAGTTTATCCTTCCAACATTTCTTTTTTCAAGAATTAGCTCGTTACATGCAGATAGATAGATAGATAGATAGATAGATAGATAGATAGATAGTGTGTGTGTGATATACATTTCTCATTTTTCTGTACACTGAGTAAACTGGTCTGATCTTGCTTTTGGGGCTCAATGTATCCTCAAGATTATACCATAGAGTAGATAGAGACTCTCTTTAAACAATATGGGGAAGAAAAGGAATAATCCTGTGAGTATAAAATTATTTATTTATTTAAACAACTCTGTTGATGTGGTTTTGGATTTTTATTGTGTTATATTGGGTTACTTTTAAAGTAACTTTGTTTTAAACTGTTTAAATTTTTTAGTATGTTATCATGGCATAGATCCCATCTCTGCTCTGTTTTCATCTGTCTTCAGCCACTTTGCATAACAGCATCCTCATGACTTCCAGCTCAGAGAGAGCCTCCTTGGAGCAGCAGGGGCTGACTGTCCTGTGTGTGCAGTTGGTTTTCTCTCAAGTCATGTTTACTTTGTCCTGCTTATTTCCTTGTTAGCCACGAAAGAATCTGATATTATCTTCCTGCCTTCTCTAGCCTTCACATGGGAGTTAAGAACTTGGGTTTTGGTCTGATAATGTGTTCTAGTACGTGACTCTGAGCACATTAACTTAGCACTTTGTGCTTTAGTTTCTTTTAGTAAAATTGGAGATAAGCATTCCCTGAGCCATGGCAGGCCTGTTGGCAGTCTGATTTAGTGTTAAGTTCTTTGTAGCTTCTGGATTTCTGCTTGCATAGGTTTTGATTATAGTAACTGTCATCTTCACCCTGGGGCTGGTTGTCAAGCTAGTAGTAAGAGCAGTGTTCATGATGTCACTTCCTCTGCAATTTCTCCTGGGACCTAGCCTATGTGGTAGAGGTGGAAAGTCTCATAGTGGGCAGTCAGCTATCTTCTTGTCTTATAGGTGGATCTAAGCTCACCTCAATTTTCTCTATCTGTAAAGTAAAACAGATTCTTCAACCATATGTGAGAGCAATTTGGGTTAAAGAGGCTATGCAAAGTTGTTTAGGAGATTTTTGGTATGCCAGCATTCTCTTTCCTGACCCTGGGATTCTGACTTGGTTTCCAGTACCAGATATGAGTTCCCTTCCACCTAGTGGGCCTTGTGTCCAAACAGAACATTTGGTTACCTGTAGAGGCTACATGCCACTATTGTACAAGTATGTATAAAGGCCAGAAACTTATATCCTCCTAAAACCCTTGAGAATTTAATAGGTTAATTAGATTTGAAGCAAAAAAAATTAATGCCAGTAATTACTATATAAGACCATAACTGAAAAAAAGGTATAATTCTAAAACACCTAGCAATATCTATAACAAATATACAGTATGATATAAAATATGTCTTTTTCTCTTTTTTTCTTTGTGTATTTGTGTGGAGAGAGAGATTGAGTGTCACTTTGTAATACAGGCTGCTCTTGAACTAAAGATTCTCTTGCCTTTCTCTCCTTAGTGTTGGGATTATATCTTCATGTGTCACCACACCCAACAGGAATGTCCTTTCATTTAAAAAAGAAAGTTAGTTGCTGGAGGAAGAGGAGTCATACTGTTCAATGTTGTGGCCATTGGTGATTGGCAATACTCCCAATGAGTGACCCCCACCCATTCTCATACAAGCAACCCTATTTAACTCAGTGGATTAAAAAAAAGGCATGAAAGTAAGATAGGATTAATTGGGATAAAAATGATTTTAATAGGAAAGGGGGAGATAGAAGAGAGCAATTTAGGGGCTAGATTAAAATATATACATGTATGAAAGTGTCAAATAAAAATCTGAATGATTATATTAAAAAAATAGAAAGCTTTACTGAAAGATATAAACTAACGTTCTTTATCATCATAAAATGATGACATCTTGTTTCCAGGTGTTAATATGAACATTGTTAAAACTAATATTTTTCCAAGCTACTGTATTAATGTTAACTTCTTGTAAATCAAGTTTATATATGGGGCAAGTGTCTGTAAGAGTTACTTAAAAGGTCATGTGAAAAATGCTTGAAGATGCACAGAGATGGTTTGATGGCTGCTCCTTAACAAAGATCCATCATAGGCAATCTCCTGGCAACTACTGGGCCATCACTGTCTGTGTGACAGGCTTTGCATTAAGTGTACGAGAAATGTCTTACCATTACTTAAGAGCATGCCACTTAACTTTACTAAAAGGAACTTTATACATTTGGTTAAAAAAGAAAAAGATTTTCCATTTGATGTGAGTATAGAGTCACTGACAAGAACGTTTTCTGCTCTTAGCACAGGAAGTCCCATGTCTCAGGAAACTTCAGGCCAGGATGGCTGATCACCCATGCACAGTCTGTAGAAAGGATGGTTCCATCTGCCGATAGTGTTTCCCACAAGATGAAAACAGTGGATGGTCAGTGTCTGATCTGGTCCAGAGTGGCCCATCTGGTGCCCTGTCTGGGCCCTGAGTTGTTCTAGGTACATGGAGTTTCTTCTGAAGTCTTTATTGTTCAAGAAGATTTAAGATCTGACTTGTTAAAGGATCTGTAGTAAGTCTAGACAGACTCCCCTCAAGTCCGTAAGCCTAATAAACCCATTCCTCCACATGCCGCTTTTGCTTGGGTTCTTTCTGCACAGGAACTAGAAAGCTGACTACAACAGAGACCCACCCAAGATAATTAAAAAGATCAAGATGACAAAAACCATCACAGAAGTTATATACACAGGGCAAAGTCAAAAATTTTATATTAGTATTATTCTCTATTAACTATTAAAACACTACTATAGGTGAATACTAAAATGAAAACAATAACAAGTAGAGAATCCATTCAAGTCCTTCACTCCTTCACTATTGCATATGAAATGCCAGCAGTGAGTGTTATCCCAACACCATAAAGAGGTAGGTCTGTCACTGGTCACCACCTCTGGGACAACCCTATCATCCTCATAAGTCTCCATTGTAAAGCTATTGCCTGTCTTGATTTGGATTAATTAATATCCACTAGTTCTACTCGGTCCATTTCATTAGTCTCTTTCTTCCTCTCAGGAGGGAGTTTTTCTAGCAAAGTGAGTTTATCAGGAAAGAGAAAATTTACCTTAAACTTGATGATTGGGTGTCTCTTCATATGTCAACCATATATTGGCATGCCTTCATTGACCACATATTTGATATCTCATGCTGTAACCAGCTGTATGTCCCTACACATTAGTAGAAGCAACATGGTCCTTCTGATCTAAGACAGTGATAATATCTCCTGGCATCCGTCCTGGTTCTTGGTCTCCTTCACCATGGAAGGTTCTTCTGGCTATCTTTTATGCCTTTGTTATTATGAACTTCTGAAACCTTGCAAACTATCTTCCTTGCAGTGCTGCTTTTATATTTATCTTTAGGACTGATCCGTTCTCCATGGCCCTGACACTATGCACACAGACTGAAGTTACTGAACCATTCCTGATGAATCCTAATGAATGGATGAATCCTAATGAATGGATGAATCCTGATGAATTATTCTAATGAATCCTTATTTGCATTCCAGCATCTCAGCAGTAGGGGTGCACTATCTATTGCTCCTTTCTTGCCACCTCAACTTCCACATTGATCACAAATCATGTTCTTTCACAGAGCCAATTACTGAGAGCTGATGCACTTCTTGCTTACCTCTTCTTCCTTTCAGCATCCTTCCTCTCCCTCATCCAAAAATCATATAAAAAATGTGTGAAGGATGCTGGGGAGATGGCTTAGCAGTTTAAAGCAGAAGGACCAGAGTTTGACTGCCTGGTACCCACATAAAGCCAGATGCACAAGATGGCACATGTGTCTGAAATTCATTTGCATTGACTGGAGGCCTTGGCGCCCATTCTTTCTATCTGACCCCCTCTCAAATAAATAAATAAATAAATAAATAAATAAATAAATAAATAAATAAATATTTTTTAAATGTCTGAGGGGCAATCCACACCACCATCTGCTTCACCCTTCTTAATTTCCTATTCTCCTTTGTCATTTCATTCCCTTTTCTTTTTTTTTTAATTATATCTCTAGTATCCATAATTAGATACACTGCATTCCTTTTTCTTAGAATCAAAGAAAACTTTGTAAGTTTGAGATATGTGTTTAACCTTTTCTTCATAATTTGGATTCTTATTGGGATAGGACTTAAAGGCCAGTTTCCTGTAAGCCTTTTCCAATTCTCCCGTGGGTGGGGTTGGTTTTGATGCCCAAAGTATCATAGTAAGTGATTTCTTTTACCATTTTCTACTGCTGGTGAGCAGTCTGGGCCAGAAGGGTAGCAGGAAGAGGTACATAGCTGTTCCCACAGCCCTGACAGTCACTGCTTGTGATGTTTACATTTTGTAATCTTGGGTAGGTCTCTGAGGTTGTTTACAGGAAGGCAGTCTTCTTAGTAGGGGGCAGGATATAAGGAAGCTCACAGGGAACTAGAAACAAATATCTTTTCCTAGAGGGCAGTGCAGGAAGGAAATTCCAGGGACTCAGGGAGTCAATAAATCTGAGGAAGAGTTGTGAGACCCTGCCTTAAGGCTATATAAAGAGGAAGGAAATCCTTCCCTTCCCCTTTTACTGGTGTGTGTGATGTTGGTGACGGATTCTCGCTCCTTCTTGTGAAAGGGGACCAATGTATTTTGCCATTATGGAACTTCTCCTGATTCTATAGCTTCAAAAAATCCTTTCCTCCCATAAACTGTGCCTGGTTTGGAGGTTCATCCCAGCAGTGCATAAGCTATGACGCTGGTCTTCTACCACTCACTGAGCATTCTGGAAAGCTCCCTGAATTTCTCAGCAAAAGTTGCTATTCCAATTCTTTCACTATTTTCTGTCAATTCATAAGTGGAAATATTTTCCCAAAATATTGTTACTTGCTTTTATCTGCAAAGTACTTAAGGTGTTATATGTGATTCAACACTGTAGATAAATGTTTTCAGAACATCTGATTATGTGTATTACATTTTTAAAGCCATTAGGTTGACAAGTGTGTTTTCTATCATGGTGGGATAGTCCTTTATGCAAAAGGAGAAATAAGGGAGCTTTCTTTTTTTCAGTTGTACCCCACAAATTACAAATGCTATGAAAATGTATCACAATTAAGTAAAACATTTTAGCCAGGCCTATTGATGGAGACCTGTAATCTCACAAATTTAGGAGGCTGAGGCAGGAGGGTTAATACATTCAAGGCCTGCTTGAGCTATCTAATTAGCTCAAGGCTTGAGCAATTTAAGGGGAACCTGTCTCAATTTAAAAATATAAAGAGGAATGAGGATGTAGCTTAGCAATAGAGCACTTACCTCGTATTCTTAAGACCTAGGTTCAAACCCCAATACAAAGAAAGGGAGAAGAAGGGAGGGAGGGAGAAAAGAAGGAAGAGAGGGAAAAAGAAACATTTTAGAAATTGACTAGGAATGCAATCCACCTTTATACTCTTTCAAGTCTTATTATAAGACCTTCAAACTGATTTGCTAGAGAAAAACTTAAATCCTTCTTATATCATCTTTATGTGTTGAGAAGAAGACTCATTTGCTAGGCTTAATTTAAAGGTCATCAATTACAGCACTTCAATTTGCTCACAATCTTGAAGAAGATAGTAAGCACCAAGAACAAAATTAGCATTTTTATAAACTTTATGTTATAGTTTTTTTAATAAACTTTTTAAATTAGCATACAGAGTAACAGATTTTCTTATGGTATTTTCATACTAGTTTTGGTTGATTCTCCTTCATTTTCCCGTCTCCCTGTCCCGCCGCACCCCTCATTCCTCTTTCATAGCACGTGTGTTCTATTAACCTCCTCATACCTTTTCTCTTGAAGCCTCTTTTTTCTTCTCTCATGGTCCCCTTTCTAGTTTTCTTGCCTCTACACATATTCCTACCTAAACGTGCATATATAAAAATTAGAAGCTAGAATGCACATATAAGAAAGAACATGTGGTATTTGTCTTTCTGAGCCTCTAATATTTTCCAGACCCACCCATTTACTTGTGACTATCATAATTTCTTTTTTCTTTATGGCTGAATAAAATTTCAGTGTGTACATGTACTTCATTTTAATTATTCATTTTTTGATGAGCATCTAGGCGGATTCCATTTCCTTTCTGTTGTGAATAGAGCAGCAATAAATATGGATATGAATTTTTTTCTGTGGTAGGATACAGAGTCCTGGCAGCCACTATGGAAATGAGCATGGAAGTTTCACAAAAACAATAAGTGAACAGAAATAGATTTACCATATGAAGTTTGTTTTTTAAGTCCAAGTGATAGCAGAAGTGCTGAAATTTGCCTCCAAATTAGAAAGTATATTTGTAATAGATTATCTTGAAGTTAGCCTATCAAGTTACTGGCCTCTTTTCATGCTAATAAAAAATGTATTTTTTTGCCACAACTAAGATATTTTCTCTTTATTATTATTTCTTAGTGTCTAAAAAGCACGGCAAGCTCATTACTTTCTTACGAACATTCATGAAGTCTCGTCCAACAAAACAGAAGCTAAAGCAGAGAGGGATCCTGAAAGAGAGAGTATTTGGCTGTGACCTGGGGGAGCACCTTCTCAATTCTGGATTTGAAGGTAAAAGTAAGTTGTGTAAAGCTGTCGCAGTTCCAGGCCTCTCTGTATCAGGCTTCTGTCACAAGCTACAGAGTAGATGAGGTGTGCTTTTCCAGCTCTCTGGGTGACTCAGCTCAGCTCTATGTGGAGTTGAGAAAGCTTCAGAAGCACTGAGCACCAGAGGTGCTTCTGATCCTGGGGGGAAGAGGACACTGCATCAGGGCTACTTTCCATTATGGCTTACATCTGTCCAGGTAGCTTCTTCTGCCAGCGCCCTTACTCATGTCCTATACTACTTACTGCATTTTATTTGTGGAAAAAATAACTTTAGTTTTGAGACTATCAAACACTAAAACCAGCCTCCTAACTTTCATACCTAAAATTTTACATTGTTTTCTCTATTATTAAATCCTGAAATTAAGGAGAGAAGGAAAAAAGGAGTCTTCTTTTGGTCTTCTAAAGTAGCATTTTCTTCTCCCCGTCTGGTTTAGAGATGCTAGAATGAGGAGACATCTGCTGATAATTTTGATCAGTACCAGAGGTAGATGATTTGTCAGATTTTAAGATCTGACAGCAAAGGCCCATGTGGATTTAGAGACAACCACTAGTAGAAGCCAGTGTTATACCTTCAATAATATCAGATTTCCATTAACACCTTATTCATTGCTGACAAAATACTAGTAGACTTATAATAGGAATTTAATACATACTATACCATGTTTCATCAGAGAATAGACAAAATGCTACTTAAAGCAGCTGTCTTTCCCAAATTAGAGTCAGGTTAATATAGTTCCCTAAAACACAAAAAGGCAACAAAAGGCCCTAGGGTTGTTTCTGTAGAAAAAAAATCCTTGTGGGAAACAACCATTGAAAATATTATAGCACATCCAAAAGTAGTTTTTTGTAATATTGGAAGGAAGGCCTAGATTCCCCACTCCAGAGTAGTGTTGAATTTGCTATAGCTCTGGGGGTTTAAGTGATTAATAATTATTATTCATTATATAATGTGACAGTGCATGATGTGTCAGAGAGAGCTAATGTGAATATGGCTGAAGGACTTTGAGCTGATTGCGACTTTCCAGAGCAGATCTTCAATATGGAGAAAACCTCACTGTTCAGGAAACAAGCCTTTAGCAACCTTCATTTTAATGCCAGGTATCAAGACTTTCCAGGACAGGACAACATCTTGCATGGCTACAAGTTGAAATCTTGTGTGACTTGGCTCAGTGAACCCAGGGCCTTCAAGCATGTACGTGAGCACACACTGGCAGTTTGCTACAGGGTCAGCCAGTCAGGAGGACCCAGTCCTCATCCAGTATGCCTTCTGAATTGCTGTGCCAGCAAAAATAGAGAAGTATTGTTGGAGAATTATATACCATGCATGACATTGTTTTGTTGTTAATGCATGCTTCTACATACTTTTCTCTATTTTTTTCTTTTTTTGCATTGTCTTTTCTTAGGAATATCCATCTCAGTTGCAAAGAGATGTTTTTCTTCCCACACACCAGCTCTTTGATGTAACCAATGGATTAAGTAAGAAGTTACAACAGCATTTAGGATCTGCAACTGAGACAGACCTGTGCTCAGGCTGTTGGAGCATTGTGAAGAGACTGACAGAGTTCTCTAATCAGATAGTAATACCTAGTGGATGTATGAATGGCATGTGGAAGACATGCACAAGTGTCAATCTGCCTAAGGATTAAGGAGGTTGTAGAAATCAAGACTGTGGTAGGGATGCCAAATGTTTTTCCCTGGGCGTGAATGAGGACGAGGCTCAGGATGTTGCTGAGGAAATGATGACTGAGGAGTTATTGGAGGTAAAGGAAACTGTAGAACAGGAAGAGCCCCAGGAAATTCATAGTGAGAGCTATAGCAGCCGCTTTTGCAGACCTCAGCTAGCTCCTTGAAAGGTTCTGACACTGGTGTATTATCTGCCTGTCAACTAGTCTAGTTTAGAAGAAAAATAAACCAAGCACCAGAAATGGGCAACTCTTCAGGAGTAGCCTTGGCAGGTCTTGTCCTCAGGAGGATCCCAGAAGGCATTGTCACAGTAGGGGACAGCTTTGTGAGTGACACTGACCCTGAAACATCCCAGTGGGACAAGGTGAGACAGTGGAGACTGTGATACTGAGTTCCCTGACCCTGTGCTAGCTTGGGCTCGCATGTATGTCTCCATGTTTTTTCATATCAATGAATTTATTATAGAGATTATCAAGATTAAAAAGTTGACTCATTTTGATTTATGTATAAAGGGTCATGATTAGCACTAGACCAAATCAGAAACAGTATATGGAAGTGGTCATCATACTTTATTTATTTTATAAAAGGTTATACTCTTTTATACCCTCACCTCCACTCCCATTTTACTGGGGGCCCCTCTCAGTGGGGGTTAATGGTATTCACTGTGGGGTCATCAAGGCTTCAGGCTCTGTGGGGAAAGGAGTGGGGAGACAGTGCCTAGGGATATTCCTACCCATTCTGTGGCTTTTACAACCTTTCAGCCCTTCTTTCCCCAATGGTCCCAGAGCCATGGCAGACCTGTTAGCAGTCTGATTTAGTGTTGGGTTCTCTGTGGGCTCTGGATTTCTGTTTTGATGGGCTTTGATTGACAACAGTGTCTGTCACCATGGCCCTGGAGCTGGTTGTCAGGCTTGAAGTAAGAGCAGTACTTGTGTTGCTGCTTCCTCTGTAATTTCTTGTGGGTCCTGGTAGAGGTACACGTGTCATGATGAATAGCTCTTTTTTCTTGTCATTTTGATGGGTCTTGTATCGCCTTCATTTTCTCTGTCATGTTCACTTTTTTTTAGAAGGCTGAGCTTGTGGAATCTTTCTTTCTTCCTGGTTTCTTTCACATGGTTTCTATTCCATCATCTTAACCAGTAGCCACATCTTCATTTTTAACAAGAAAGCTAAAAAAGTTCAATAAAAAGCTTAGATATAAATAAAAAATATTTTATATAGCTATACAGTGTGGTTTTAGCTAACTATTATTATACAGGTCAAAAAGATTTTTTAAATTTATAAAATAAATAAAATGTAATAGTAGCCTATTAATTTTTAAAAATATTTTGATAAATTTAGTGTATTCTGTATGGTGTTTATAAATATCACCATGTACAATACCATGCTCCCTTCACATTCCTTCCCACTCACTGACCCACCCAGAGCAAATCCAGTCCTGAAAGCCCCATTCATGGTGCATGCTCTCTACAGCTGTGCTACATTTATATTATCTACCATGTTTTCTATCATTTCTGTGTTTAATATGCATAAGGACACAGATATGTATCCACTGTGTTATTTATTATTTAGGCCTCACAGTAGTCAGAAGAATGAAAACCCTTGGATGAATAGGCCATACCCAGATTTAGAATAGGCCACACCATCTAGCTTTGTGTTAGTAAACTCTGATCTTGGCACAATGACCTTCCTAAGGGTACATGTCGAGTGCCCCTGCTGTTAAGCAAAGCTTGAGTTAGAGGGTCTTTACCCTAAACCTATCTTTCAGCAGATCTTTTAAAGAGAAAGGCACATCTTAGAGTAATGTTTTGCTAAGTGACTCATCTCTGAATTGTATTCCTAGCTTTACAGAGAGATTATCCTGTTAACACCTTACAAATTTTGGTGTATACCTCTCTTTTGAAGCAAATGACAAACCTGATCTATTTCATGCAGGAGCCTGACAGGCCAATTTTCTATTTATTCTTTATTTCTGGTCCCTGGTGCCAGGGCTCACTCAAGATATTTTAAAAAGCTTCAGATATTGCAGTAGTCATAACTAAGATAATTAATGATTGCATCATAGATATTTATACAACTGAACTGCTAACAGCTTTTTTTATACAAAGAATTTATTTATTTGTCATTTTACATGGCCATCCATAAGTGTAGGACCAGTTTTTGTTACTTTTTAAAAAAATTTCCTGCCATTGTAGAACCTTGCTTAGTTGAGATCAGTAATATGAGCAAGGATTTGCTGTGTGGCTCTGCCGTGTTCCTTAGCGTTCCAATATATTTCAACAGTTTTAGTTGGACTATAGAAGTTATGAGTATATTTCCTTTTCTAGTAAGAATTATTGGTAAAGGCAGATGTCAACATATTTCTTTTTGACAAATAAAAGGTGTAATTATAACATTCAAGAATTTGACGATTATAAAATGTAGTCAAGTGGAACAAAGTTTATAGAGGTCATTGATTTTTTTTTCGTAAGGCTTGTTGTATTTTCTGTTTATACTTAAAACAGAATTCCCTTAAAAGTTTGAAATAGGATTGGTAATAATATTGGTGAGGATATTGTAGAAAATAAGTAAAATTATCTTTGATATACAATATTGGCTCTGGAGATGTAGCTCAGTTAATATTAGAGTACTTACCTGGCATGTAATGAAACTCGCCTTGGGTTGGTTGAATCCCCAACGCCACATAAACCTGGATGTGATGGTGCACCCCTGTAATCCCAGCACTCATGAGGTGGAGATAGGATCAGAAGATCAAGGTCATCCTTGGCTAGTGTGTCTTTGAGGCCAGTCTTGACTATATATAGATTTAATATGTGTGTCTAAAGTACTTTAAAACTAAAAAGAGGAACCTATCAACTGTTCATAATTTTGTTTTACAAGTTATTTCTACCATTTAGCAAGAGTCCTTGTTTATGAAGTACTATACATATATGAGGATTTTATAACTAGAGCAAAGTAGAAACAAACAAGGCCAAAGTCAGTCCTGAAATTCTTCTTCCTAGCTAAGGAATGGAGCTTCTTCTAGGTAGCACTGTGCTTCTGCGCGCCTGCCTGGGAGCCACCTCCCTGAAGATAAGCTGGGCTTTCCATCTGTGGCTGAAATGCTGCATGATACCCACAGATAGAGTCTTCACAAGTAGGTGATTGATGAGGGACTGAGTGAGTGAAGAGAATAGAAATGAAACTAAACTGTCAAGAAAGAGCAAAGATTAGACCAAGGTGGTGGGGGGCATGCCTTTAAGCCCAGCACTAGGGAGGCAGAGGTTGGAGGATCACTGCAAGGTGGAAGACAGCCTGGGGCTACAGAGTGAGTTCCAGCAAGTGCCTTTAGCTGCTGAGCTTTCTCCCCAGCCCCAAATTTTTTTTGATAATTTCAAACATATAAATATTATAATTTGATTATATAGACCCCCCATTACCCTATCTTATCCCTTCCCACTCTCATCGAGCCTCTTCTTCGCCCATATTAGTGGATACATCATTGAAGAGAATGACTTTCCCTCCCCCGGAAGCCATTAATTACCAGTAGTTCCTTGGGTATGGGTGAGGATGCATAAACTCCCCCCTCTTCATGAAGAAATGGTGACTGTCCAGGTCTTGTGCAGATAACCACAACAGCTGAGTTCATGAGTGCAGGAGCCAAGTCCTGTCTAGATCTCAGCCTCCTGCTCTTTCATTCTTCCCACCTCAACTTCTGCAGTGGCCCTTTGAGCCTTGGAGAAGACACTAAGAGATGCTCCAGGTAGGGCTGAGCATACAGCAGTCACTTCTGCCAGCTTTGAGTCTCTACGTTACCCACAGCTCACCACTGCCAACAATGTTTTCTGCCCAAGGCTGAGAGCAGCACTAATATGTGCATATAAACATAAATATTTAGAAAGCAGTTTAACAACATATCTGTTTAGCAAAATTACAGTAGTGGGTTCCCATTAGGGCCTGTGGCCTCCCTAGATCTTGTTTATTGTGTGAGATACAAACTCCCTCTGGTAGAGCATATCACATATTCAACCAGAAGGCAGTTGGTTTCCACCCCCCCCCATATTGTACCAAAGAGCAGGTCTTGCCTGGTAGGTCAGTATTGTAACAAGCAGGGCCCATTACTGGTTGAGACCGTGGATGACTTTCCCCCCAGCAGCCTGCATAGCACAGTCAGACAATGAGAACTGGCCATTGGCAGGAGGCTTGTAGTTCAGTTCCACCCTGATTTTTCTACATCCTCAAACCAGAGGTATGGAATCTTAGCAGTAAAGTCTTACTGTTTGTTCTGGTGGTCAAGCAAGATCAATGGCAATAACCTGTATTGTTTTGTGGGCCTTGAGCTTTCCTGAGCAGTAATTCTTAGGGAAGTATCCCACACCAGACACTATTATTTTTGCTTAATAAATAAATAAGCCCTGGCTTCTGGGAGCAGTATATCTACCTATTCCTCCTCTTATCTTTAATTATTTTTAAACTAGTTTCTAAGGTAGTAAATTCTATGTGACTTTTTCAAATCTCCTGTTTTGATTGTCTCCTACTTCTTTCACCCATCTCCCCAACACTCATCCCTGATTAACCCTTTCCATTCCCACATTCCCTCCCATTACTTTGATATCACTTGTGTTCTACTATCCCCATCCCTTTTAAGGGCTTTTCCCTACCTCAACAGTCCTTGTCCACTTTCCTAATCTTTATAAATGCCCCATGTTAAACACACATCTGGATATGTGAAGCTACGATCCACATATGAGAGAGAACCTGCTGTTTTTCTTTCTCTTGGGTTACCTCGCCCAGTATAGTATTTTCCATTTCCATCTATTGTCCTGTGAATTTCAGAATTTCATTTTTCTTTACAGATGAATAGAATTCCATAGTGTGTATGGAACACATTTTCTTTATTCAATCGTTAGTTGATGAACAGCTAAGCTGGGTCCATCTCTTAGCTCTTAGCTGTTGCATTTCTCTCTGATCTAAGGATATTGAACACTTTAGATATTTATTAGCCATTTATATTCCTTTTGAGAATTCTGTTCAGTTCCATAGCCAACTTTCTGATTGTGTTATTCTTTTTTTTTTTTTTTTTTTGGTGTTCAACTTGTTTTTTACTTCTTTGTATATTGTAGGTGTTAATCCTCTTTCAGACAGCAGGCAATGACTTTTCTCCCACTTGGAAGTCTGTCTCTTTGGTCCAAGCATGTCAGAAAGTCCTTACCCATGCTTATATCTTGGAGTCTACTCCACTTTTTCTTCCATCCACTTCACAATTCTAGGTCTTTCATTGAGGTTCTTGATTGTTTGGAGTTTTTGTGCTGGGGGAGAGATTAGGGTTTGAATAACTCTTGCAGTCTTATCTTGGAAAGGGTCAGTTGGCAGGTATTCTAATTGGGTCGTTATTTTGTGTACATTTGGATGGTTTGTTAGATGTTGCTGGTGAGGGAGGTGTAGCCATGAATAAGATGCCTTTTAAAACTAGGGTTTTCTCTAAGATGTAACATATTGGATCCTCGTACGTTCTTGCATGTTACTCAAAACAAAACGGATATTTTTACTTATTTTCTTGTATTCTGTTTTCTCTCTTCAAAATTAAAGGTTATGCATTTTAATTTTTTAACCTGTTTTCACTTAGCTTTTCATTTGTTTCGCTTACAATTTTAAGTAGCAACAATTATTTAGTAATGAAAAGCCTCTTTAGGTGATTGTTCTGTAGACATTCGGTCCTTTCGCTTTACAAAATATAAAGATGTATTTCAGTGTTTCCAAAAAGTCCATAGCGGCTTGGTCATGTGGTTGGCAAAGAATCCTAATGATATTTTTAAAGTGTTCCTACTTGTTTGGAATGTTATAAACAGATATGAACCTATGATCACATGATGTTAGAGTTCTGTATTTTTTTTAATGTGATGGCCACTTATTTTTATGAAGACGCTTTCCTGGAGAGTCTGTCAATATGGAACTAAAGCCTGTGCTTCTGATGGCTCTTCTTCCAAGGCCAGTCTTTATGTATCAAAGTGAGCTTAAAGTGAAAAAGAATTCAAGGTGCAAATTACTTTAAGTTATTCTTCCAATAATCTATAAATCCATTTGCATCAATGTAAGTGACAAAAGTGTTTAACTCCAGATTTTATTCCACTTTTAGTTCATGGATTAGAAACCTACAGTATTGAGCTTATATCACTGATGACGTGATATTGAAAATGGGATCCAAGTTCATATAGATTCTTTATATCTAACATACCACTTAGACACAGAGATTGCTTATTTTGTAGTCAATCTACAAAAAGTAGTCAACAGTTCTGCATGCCCTTTTCTCCATAAGATAACCATATTCCCTACTTTTTACTAAAATTTATATTTTATAAGTATAAGTATATAGCTGAAATGAGCATAATTACATATGAAAATTAAGATCTCTATTCTTTTAACTTAGGTAACTCTTTCTGGCTCTCAGAGCTCCTGCAAATTAATCAATCATTCACTGATTTTGTACCTTGTTTCAGGACAGTACTCCTATATCTTAGTATTGACTATCCTAAGGCAAAAGAAGCCTGTTGTTGTTTTACCCTAAGAGGTCCCAGTCATGATGGGGTACAAAGTGTATAAACAGATGTGGTATTTGGAAGTGATAGCTTTCTGCGAGCAAATAGAACTTAGCTGCCTTGATTTGTGGGTGTCCAAGGAAGGCTTAAGAGTCATAGTTAAATGTGTTAGGGCAGCAGCCTAGAGTTCTTTTGTATGATGAGGTGGTTGAGGAGAGGAAATTATTTTATGAAGTAGTCTTAGAATGGCCAGTTTGTGTGGTAAAGAGTGAGACTTAAGTTGCTCCACAATTGTAAATGGCAAAGGTCTTTATGTGCTCAGTAGTATATCACAGAAATCACAGTAGTTAAAAGCATTGGCTTCTATTGGGCTACTTGAGTCAGAATCTAATTTCCGTCCTTGCTTCCTCCTTGCCTTTGGATGAAAAGCTCATGTCTACAAAATGGGTTATTCTCATATTCTCTAAAATGAAGTAATGATAGTACAATTTCTATGAGAATTAAAGTCTCCATTGTAAATCATGAATCTGGTATCATATAAAATAATAATAAAGGAATGGCATAGTGATGAACTGTAGGTGAAATACAGTACCTAAAATTATTAACATAGCTAACTTAGGTGTAGGGTGTAGCTCAGTAGAAAGTGCTTGCCCAGCGCATGCAAGGCCTTGAGTACAGTTACCAGCACAAACAATACCCTTCTTAACATATCTGACTTCCTTCATTTACCACTCTGGGTATTCAACCCCAAGGATAGTATTGCTCTACAGGCCAAATAATGTCATTCCAAGCTTTTATTTTGAGAGATTTTAGCTACCACTTTCAAATGACCATAGTTACTGAAGTCTGCTTACTAATTAAATGTATTACCAAATGAAGAATGCTAAATACAACCAATTTGCAAATTTGAGTGTTTATAAGCGTTCATCATATAAGTTCAAAGTTCCATTCTAGACCATAGGCCTTAAAATGGGTGTCCTTTTGTTATACTCACCGAGCTGACTGAGCAAGTCCTTCTTCCCTTAATTCTCCTCAGAGTGAACTTTACAGTGACCAGATAATATGAAGAAAAAAACATGAGTAAACTTAGTGTAAACACTGATGGAAAATTGCAAGGGTCCATTTAGTCAAAATTGCTTTAACCTTTGCATTATGTTTTTTTCCGTGTGTGTGTGTGTGTGTGTGTGTGTGTGTGTGTGTGTAGTATAAATAGTTGTGATCATTGGATGAAGTTAGAATTAGCAGTATGAGAGAGAAACATTTCTAGGAGTAAAATATTACAGCAGTTTTACAAGTAATTATGCTTTTGGGATAAGCATATAATTTTGTAGAATCATTTGCTATATGTGAACTTCAGCTAGACTGACACATGTTCATTTCAATCTACCACAGTGTCAAGGTTTAACAGTATCTGACTGCTGTCACGTGATCTAAATGAATCTCTTTCAGAAGACTGTCCAAACAATGTGTGAACAGAGCCAGGCTTGATTATACATGAAGGAGTTACTTACCTAGTTTAGATGAGAAATTTTAAAAAAGGTGTTCTTAGCATTCTTATTGTGGATTAATTTTTTATCTTATTACTTTTATTTTGCTATGAAAACTAAGATGTGGGGGTGGGAGGCTTGCTTCCACTGAATCCTGACAATTGAATCTGAATTCTCCCTAGTTCCCCAGGTTCTTCAAAGCTGCACGGCGTTCATTGAAAGGTATGGCATTGTGGATGGAATATATCGCCTCTCTGGAGTCGCCTCGAATATCCAGAGACTACGGTAAAACTTTCTTTCTGTGGCTTTTTTCTTTCATTTCTATTTAGCTTATTAAAATTATTTCCAATGCAATTAACTTTAATAATTATAATTTTCAGTAAGATGATTGAGAGATAAATTCTGTATAATGTAATAAATTATACAGAGAGCATTCTCTATGTGATTTTCTAAATGGAATTTCATTATCTGTGGTGTCAGAGAACTATACACCTTAACCTCTTTGTATTTGTGTTTTGTCTCTTTAAATTATTTGAAGATTTTAGCCAAGTCAATCTGAACCCATGACAAGTGTGAGAAAAGATATTTTCATTCAAATAATAAGGGTTCTGAAGTAAAATTGATGAGCATGAAACCTTTTCTGACCACCTTTGACCAATTCTGTACTGTATGCCCAAGTTTGCACATGTGACATATTCTACTTTCTCTCCTGGCCCTTCTCTGAAGCAAAGTAATGGTGTCCTCTTACAGGAGCAGTAGGAATTTTATTTCTACTTAATCTTTTAGATACATGTATATTCTTGATGTGCTGTGGTAGCTGCTATTAATATTCTAGCTGCAATAGGACTCATCTTTGTTTTAAGGAATCCATGGTTGGAGGAGATTTTTATGCAAAAGACAGTTTCAGACACAGTAGATACACATGTAGATTGTCCACAAACATTAGTTAGCAGTAAATCACCTCCTAGCTGAGTGCTTTAGCATTCTGAACATAGCTCTTATTTTGCTCATGCTAACAGTATAGATTTTACTATGTGTCACCATGTTATGTCAGCTAGGAATTGCTTTATGTTGTTTCTGCTTCAGGAAAATATTCCTTAGCCATAGGATTTGTGCCTGAGGAGTCTGTACCTATTTCTTCCTGGACCAGGTGCCATTCATCCCTGCTTTTTGGGATTGATGAAATATTAGATATCCAAACCATTAGAAACTAGGAATCTTGTTTTCCTGTTGATATGTATAGATTTCAGAGGTTTTCATCCATTCTAATATTAAAGATATGCTCTAATTTCACAAGAAAGATAGTTGTGTTATAAGATCTCCAGTTATTATCCACTCTAAATGTAACTTATATAAAATATAATTGTTTGAAAATAGCAACTTATAGAAGTAAAGGTTAATCTTTTAGGCTATAGGTTAATTACATTTTAATATTAAATCTGTGTTCTTAATTTCCACAAAGATGTCTGTCTAATGAGAATATATCTCATTGCTATCCAGTTATGACTTAATGAATATAAAAATTTGGAGAGAGTAGCAATTTACTCAAGCAGAGGTAGACACATTGGGCAGCTGCTTCCTAGTTTTAAAGCATGTATTTTGTTTCCCTTGGTAAAAATAACTTTGTTTTGTCCTTTCCATCTGGGTTAGCCATGAATTTGACTCGGAGCATGTCCCTGACCTGACAAAAGAACCTTATGTTCAAGACATCCATTCCGTGGGCTCCCTCTGTAAGCTGTACTTCCGGGAACTCCCAAACCCTCTGCTCACGTACCAGCTATATGAGAAATTTTCTGTAAGTATGCTTTGCTTCTATTCAAAGCATGTGAGGTTTGGTTTAGAATCGTGTGAAAGTGGTTCTGGGACTAAAAAGCTCCATGAGCACAGCAGTGGTTACCGTTTCCACACTGGCACTCTGCTCCAGCTTCAAGACACTCACTTAGCGCCCTTAGTACTGGTTTCCACCTTGCTTTTAAACAATTAAAAGTGAGTCAATTTCAGTGCTCATAACGTGAGGAAAAAAAAATTGGCCCTCTTTGATGTTGTGTTCTTTCCTTGTCATGTAGAATCAAAGTGCACGGTGACTTTATCTCAGAGTATTGTAAGTGAAGAGCTCTCACTTGTACCAGCAAAGCACAGTGGTTCATTTTGCATTGTGACTATTACAGGACGCCGTGTCAGCAGCCACAGATGAAGAGAGGCTGATAAAAATCCATGATGTTATCCAGCAGCTCCCCCCACCACACTACAGGTAGGTAGGTCATGGCTTGGTGAACACCAGCAGAGCCAGAAGTCAGCTGAGGCATGAACATGGCTTTTCAACAGCAACAACAAAATATTGTACAAATATTATCCAAGTATACTTATGTCTTAGGCTAATGTTACTTTCTTTACCTATTTCTGAATATCCAGTGTATTACAGTAATGAATCCAAACTGAGTTATATAATATATACCATATATATAGTCTACTTTGGTATATATGTATATAAAATTCCATATCTCATTATTTGTACATATTTCTAGCTTCTTCTGCATACCTTATATTTGACATCTCTTTTGATCCTGACTTTTTATCTGAAAGTTTACTTTTTTTATTTCTATACCTGTATACAATGCATTTTGATCTTACTCCTCCCAATTACTCCCCCCTTCCCTCTGACTAAAACCCTTCCTTCATTAGATCTCCACTCTACATTCATACATCTTTTTTATATTTATTTATTTGCAAAGAGAGAGAAAAGAGAGAAAGTGGGCACACCAGGACCTCTAGCTGCTAAAAATGAACTGTAGATGCATGTGCCACTTTGTGCATCTGGCTTTATATGGGCACTATGGAATTGAACCCGGGTCTTTAGGCTTTGTAGGCAAGCATCTTAACTGCTGAGCCATCTCCCCAGGCCTGTTTTTTTGTTTGTTTTGATCCATTGAGTTAACTTAGAATTGTTTCCATAATCATTGGTGTAGGATTATTTACTGAGAATGGGCAACCCACCAATGGCTATACCACTAAAGGATATGACTCCCCTCTTCCAGTCATCATCCACTGCCACTGTTCCTCTGTGAGGTGAGGAGTCTTATGGAGCACCCCCTCCTCTGCGGTGAGGTGTGACTTGGTCTTGTGCAGGTCATGAGTGTAGCAGACAAGTCACACCTAGAAGTCAGCATTCTGTAGCCCCACTTCCCATCCTCCTGAGCTTAACATTCTTTCTGCTCCCCTTTTGTGAAGTTCCCTGAGCCTTGAAAACTGTTGTTTAGTTGTCATATATAAGGCTTAACTCACACCAGTTGTTTATTCGTGGTAACTTTGCCAGATATACATCTCTGTATTAATCTCTGCCCTTTGCATAAATAAACTCTTGAGTTCTAGGCTGCAAGCAGTGTCAGTCTATGGGAATAAACATAACTTTTTCTTTGTTTTTTCGAGGTAGGGTCTCACTCTTGCCCAGGCTAACCTGGAATTCACTATGTAGTCTCAGGCTGGCCTCAAACTCACAGCAATCCTCCTTCCTCTGCTTCCTGAGTGCTGGGACTAAAGTTGTGTGCCACCATTCCCAGCTAACATAAAATATGTAGAAGGCAGTTTGATATGCTCTCCAAGTAGGATAACACAGTATTGGGTTCCCCCCTCTAGAGCATTAAGGCACTAGGGTTAGAGGATACACTTAGGGGCAGAGTGCTGGGTCAAACAGTGCATTGTAGTTTGGTGAGTCTGAGAGGGTGCAGAGCCAGATAACGAGATGAGCAAAGAATGTCTGATCACCCAAGTACAGTGTGGGAGGGTACCAAGGGGTGGCAGGCTTACCCATAGCGGCATGGTACAACTGGGCTGATTCAGGTGGGGAGGCTGTGGGATAGGGAACAGTGAATGGGGCCAGCCTGAAAGACTCGTGGGAGTGGGCTTTGGGTAGGGGACTCACCTGTAGTAGTGTGGTGACTGGGTTAATGAGGGTGCTGGGACGGGGCCAGGAGTGGCCAACTTTCCTCAGCATCATGGTGTGACTGATGGCGGAAAGGACTCATGGGCTTGTCTGAAATTTTAACACATACCTTCTTTTTTAAAGTGTGTATTTATGTGTGTTCATGTATCTGAGTTTGCATGCAGGTGTGCCATGGTGTTGTGTATTTAGGTCAGAAAACACCTCTTTAGGGCAGGGTCTCCCATGTGTCACCACACTGCCAGGCTAGCTGGTCCACAAGCCTCCAGGAACTACTCCTGTCTCCACCTCCCATCTCACTGTAGGTGTGCTGGGAGTAAGGAAAACTGCACACCCTCCGTCTTTTACATGAGGTCTCACCAGAGATAAAGCACTTGCCACGCAAGCTTAGGAGTTCAGATGGTAAACTCACACACTTGCACAGCAAGTGCTTCATCCATGAGCCATCTCCCCAGCCCTCAACGCACCTTTCTTAATTCCTTAATCGTTCCTGAAAATGTCATTTGGAATAGTGTTTCTCCTTTAGCTTGCACAATATACATACTAGCATGTTTTCCTAATGTTTAATATTCCTGTAAGCTCTACCTTTTACATGGAATTTAGACCTTGCTTAAGATAATGATCTAGCAGCAGAATTCGACAAACCAAAGAATAGTAATAGTTTCATCCTCAGCTTAGAACAGCACCCATACTGTGTTCAGTGAAATCTTGTGGAACTCACGCTCTCATCTGCACTGTGTGAAAGTTCTCACTATCTGAATCCTGACCAAAATTCCAACTTTTAAAAAATTTATAATTAGGTGGGTGAACAAAATAGCTTTCACTGTTTTAATATACTTTCCTTGTAAACTACATTTCTTTGAATACATATCTCAAGCCTCCCACCTCTACATAGTTCCCACACTAGCCTTACTTTTGCCTGTTTTTTCTCATTTAATGGTGCAGGAAGAGCTAGAGTATGGTTTTTACTATAAATCATGTACATCAGATGCTGTGAAGGAGTGGGCACTTTGGAGCCTTGCTGATCTTACTGTGAATCCTAGGACTACCACTCTGTTCTGTGCTACCTCTCCTCCTCTCTACAAGGGGACTGGTAACAGTGTGCAGGGCCGGATTGTAGCAAGAACTAAGTGCTGTTCCCTGGGGAAGCTTCCTTTTTCCTCTCAACTCCATGTTTGTGGTTTATATGTAAACCAGTCATATTCCTCTCGGTTATCTTTATTAGTTTTAATTCAGAGAGAAAAAGGGAGAGTGTGCCTGTATCTGGTTTAATTTAAATTTAAGCCAATCATGTTTTATTTTGAAAAACACCCTGTTACTTAATTTCAGTAAATACAGAATTGCTTAAATAAAGCAAAGTTTGAATGGACAGGATAAACAATGACATTAGGATTTGAGATAGACTATTCATTCCAAAAGCACACTAGCTGCTCCTCTGGCCATTTTTAGGCTTGTGGAGTGTCACGTTTACTCTTTCAAATGCTTAAATTCTCGCCTGTTGTCTCCTGCATGTAGAAGAGCGTAACTTCAAAATGTTTGACTAGAAACTAGCTTTACTGAAGGATTCACTTTTAATGATATTTAAACTTAGTAGACAACAAAAAAAATGCTTGGATTTGAATGGCCTTTTTTTCTGTTGTGCTATTTAAAACTTATAAAAATTAGCTTTTATTTTATGCATATATGCATAACTGCCTTCTGTTAGCATGCTGTATTTCATTTCCAGAACACTGGAGTTCCTGATGAGACACTTGTCTCTTCTAGCGGACTACTGTTCCATCACAAACATGCATGCAAAAAACCTGGCCATCGTTTGGGCACCGAACCTACTCAGGTAATTTACACTTGACATATGACCTCTAGAGCACAGATTGTCATAAGTGAAAGTCTTACATCAGTGTTACTTAAGGAAAAACTTACAAAGTAAAGGAAATGATTCTTAGCATCTCATGAAACAAGCATTTGTGTTTTAGCTAAGGGACTGTACAAGTATGATTTCTTCCACTGGTTTGTGACATTCTGAAAAAGTTTCTTTTAAGATAGCTCTCTTTGAAACTCTGATGGGAATGTTGTTGACCCCGCAGATCAAAACAGATAGAGTCGGCTTGCTTCAGCGGGACAGCAGCGTTCATGGAAGTGAGAATCCAGTCTGTGGTGGTTGAGTTCATCCTCAACCATGTAGACGTGCTCTTCAGTGGCAAGATCAGTGCAGTCATGCAGGAAGGGGCAGGTACGGCTCAGGTGGCTTGTGTCTACTGCCAGGAAACTACCCAAATACTGAAGGAATGGAAGACTTCACATTTATCACCTTGGTTAATAAAGTGTGACACTTCTAGAAGATAGTTAATTTATGTCTGCACTGTAAAATATGCCAATTGACAGGTGCATGGCACTTAGAATAGTATATTCAGGCCTGTTATGATCTAAGTTTATGACACATCAGACACATCTTGCCAAAGCTGGGAAAATGGCTCAGCAGGGAAAACGCTTGCCAAGTAAGTGTGACAACCGAGTTTGGATCCTGAAAACCCATGTAAAGATGGATATGGTAGCATGAATATCTGTGATCCCAGCCCTCCTGAGGTGAGGTGGGAGTAGAAACAGGAGAATCCCTGGAAGCTGGCAGGCCAGCTAGCCTGGAAAACATAGCACAGAGCAACAAAGAGGCCCCCCTTTGACAAGGTGGAGGTGAGGACCACATCCAAGGATGTCCTCTGATCTCCGCACGCATGCTGTGGCACACTGGTGTACACACACACACACAGACACATCGTGCAATACAGTCTTGCCCCCATTATTGGTGGATTGTAAAGACATAAACAGAGCAGAAGAAGAAAAAACCCTTTCAGTCTATAAGTACTCAAGTATTGGCTAGCTCTCCTTTTCTGGTATCTTTTAAGAAAAGAAAATGATTCAGTTTTTCTCACTGTGATCTTGAATGTCACCTGTTTCTCACGTTCTATAAAGCACTATGATATTTGCCATTAAAAACTTGGAAGAAAATTTGAAACAACAAAGGATAGATAAGTGGATAAATGGCAAGCTGAAACGCATGCACACATAGCTAACTGTTCATGTCTTTCCTTTCCTTTCCTTTTTGAAGCTTCGCTGTCAAGGCCCAAGTCCCTGCTGGTGTCGTCTCCATCCACCAAGCTACTGACATTGGAGGAAGCCCAAGCACGAACACAAGCTCAGGTCAATTCTCCAATTGTGACTGAAAATAAATACATTGAAGTAGGAGAAGGACCTGCTGCACTTCAAGGGAAATTTCATACCATAATTGAGTTCCCAGTTGAAAGGTAAAATTCACTAAATCCTACTTTAAAATAAAATTTCATAGCTATAGATTATAATTTTTTCAATTGGTTATAATT
>PVHP010002328.1:73312-91374 GCA_004024765.1 Zapus hudsonius
ATGCAGTATGGTGTCCCTCTCAGTGTTCCTCTAAAGAAGGATAATGATGTGGTTTATGTATCTTCTTTACCAGGTTCTAGTGGGAAGACTAATGTATGTAAAAGTTACTTTCAATGTTTCTGCTACTCCCTTGGCTATCGCACATGAATGTAAGGATCTTGCTTCTCTAGACTGGGTGGTGCTAATAAAACTTGAGCAATTTTCTTCCATCTTAGTATATTCCTCTAACTTCCTTTTGCTTTCCATGACTAAAAAAGTACAATGTTGGACCATATTCTTACTTTGTCATTTCCAAGTTGATCTTCATTTTGGTTTTATATTTTGTCTCCATAATTTGCCCAGTAGTGATTTAAAATTAGGATGTAGATAAACTTGGGTTTCATGAAAGCCTGATTTGCTCTACTAGTTTTATAGCATTAAGGAAGTTATTTGAAATTGTAGTATCTTCATTTAATCAGCTTCTTGGTGTGGCTGTATCATACTGATTAAAAGGGCAGACTAACTACACAGAAGATAACACATTGCCTGGCATTCAATATGTGCTCGTTGTTAGTCTTAAACTTTTCTTTCTTTCTTTCTTTCTTTCTTTCTTTCTTTCTTTCTTTCTTTCTTTCTTTCTTTCTTTCTTTCTTTCTTTCTTTCTTTCTTTCTTTCTTTCTTTCTTTCTTTCTCCTTCTTCTTTCTTCTTTCTTCTCCCTGTTCTTTCTACACACACTTAAAATTTTCTATAACTCTGTTTTACTTTTGCATACCTAATATTAACAATTATGCTTCATTTCCCCCTATTTTGCAGATTTTTAGGTTAGACCTACATTTTTGTGAGACTAGTTACTCGTGTGAGCAGCCACATTGTGCCACTAATGGGAAGTAGAGGCTTGTTTCCTCTTCCCAGGCCTCTCCAGCCTGTTCTTTTGTCATCTGCTGGTTTCCTTTTCTCTAAGAAAAGATAGACCTGTGGTTTTCTTAATACTTATTAACTATTTTCTCTCTTATAGAAAAAGGCCTCAGAATAAGATGAAAAAATCTCCTGTGGGCAGCTGGCGCTCTTTCTTCAACTTGGGGAAGTCATCCTCTGTCTCTAAGCGGAAGTTGCAGCGTAATGAGAGCGAGCCTTCAGAGATGAAAGCCATGGCTCTGAAAGGTGAGCATGCCACCTGCCCTGCTGCAGCAGGCAGCCTGGGGCCCCTGCATCTGGTGCTGCCTGTCCATCCCTTGTCATCATAACATGCCTCGCTGTAAGACGTTCATAATTTTGTGGTACAAGTGGATTATCTTTGTGACTGTCACAAACTCAGAATGCAACAAATTCAGTACAGAAGAATTTCTTAAGGAAGTAGAATAGAATATTAGACTATATAGTGATTAAAAATTCATAAGATCCAATCAGAATATGACGAATATGCAATTTATTCATACCGTAAAGTTCATAATAATACAAATAATCATGAAAATTTTACAATGTGGGACTGGAGTGATGGCTCAATGGTTAAAGGCACTTAGTTGCAAAGTCTGATGTCTCAGGTTCTATTCCCCAGGACCCACATAAAGCCAGATGCACAAGTGGCACATGTGTCTGAAGTTCCTTTTCAGAGGCAAGAGAACCTGGTGTCCCCAATCTTTTTCTTTCTCTCTGTGCTTACAAATAAATAATAAAAACATTTTTCAAAAATCACAATGTATTTGTAACATACCTTGAATATTGTTGGTAATTATATTGCTGTGTTTTGGAAATGTTTTAATCTCTATTTTTATAGAGTTAAAAATGCCAAATGCATGTTTCAACAAGCCTTTCAAGTTCATAACTGTTATAACCAAAGAAGCTCTCTTTCTAAAAGGTGACTCACTGATGAATTTTATAGTCCAATAAGTAGATCTATTACTATAGAACAAATTATGCTTTTAAAAGAAGTTTAAAACTCATGCTCTGCTAATAAGTTTCTTGACCCAGAAAGGATCGTACTGCTTTTCCTTCTGGGTAATGTTAGCTGTCATGTTCAGCTCATTTAATTCATCCATCTGGATCTTGCATTAGACTATATAGATAGCAACTGGTAAATGTCCAGATAGCAAGATGTCCAGATAGAAAATTAAGATAGTGGCCCTGCCTTCAGAGTGTAATTGGGAAGCCATCTGTATAAGAAAATGAATTCAGTGAACAGGCGTAGTTGTTGAAATGGAATTCTATATCAGGTATTTATGGCAAACATTGTCATGTCTTATGGTGGGGTGAGGACTGATAATCTGGAAAGAACCTTTGCCTTGGGTATTGAAGGATAAAGAGTGATTCAGCTGATCCACAAGGGACTAGGTCTAATAGATATCAGCAGGGCTCTGTTGCCCCTAAGTGGCCTGGTCCAGTTCCTTATGGCTCCTGGGACTTGTTGCCTTAAGGCAACATCTCTCCATCTACATGGGCCTTCTTCTTGGTGTCTCTCTGTGTCCTGTCTTTTTACAAGGATACCATCATTGAGGGAGGGGCCACTGTAGTTCATGATGTCATCTGAGGTTATGATGTTGGTCTTTAAGAAATACATGAGAAGAAATCAATTGTTTCATCTCTGCTCTAACTTAGAATGCTTTAGAAAATATTTCACATAGGAAAATGGAACACTCGACACAAGAGTGGTAAATTGAATATACATAATGTTGGGACAAACACCAAACCATTTAATTACATAGTACTTAATAATCCAACTTCACACTATTTGGTTTTGATGATTCAGGTGGCAGAGCAGAAGGAACCCTCCGCTCAGCTAAAAGTGAGGAATCTCTTACTTCTCTCCATGCAGTTGATGGTAAGACTAAAAGTATCAGTTGTTTTATTCTGTGATAGATTATGTAAAACAACATGAACACAGTGATTTTATAAATATGTTTAGTAAAAGGACTATAAATGGTACAATAGTTGTACTAATTTAGTATTGTTCGCATTAAAATTTATTGCTATGGTTTTAATATGCAGCATTTTTGGCATGATTGCTGTTTATTTACAGAAAATGGCTCAAATGTTTTTAATCAAACATTTGTATTTGTTAATACTTAAAAACTGGTGTTATTTCTCTTTCTTTAGATTTCATAATGAGAACATAATGTGTGTTACAAAGCACAAAATTAAGCAGTTTTGTATTCAGGGATCAGCTTGATGACAGGTGGTTCTTCACAACCAAGAATAATTAACACTTGAAGATGGCAACTTTAAAGTGAATCTGCTTGAAATGCGGACCAACATTTTAGTGGAAAATTGCAGTATAACTTGAAAAACAGAACTAAATATGAAAATGAGTATGGCATATTTTACTTAGTAAATATTGGATTATAGTTGCAATTATTACTAATTTTTATTGCAAGGAACTGCTTCATTATAGTTTGAAAGAAGGTGTAATCTTTCCCAGCCATGTGAGTGAGAACACTGTCACTTACTGTTTGGCATATTATAAAGAAGGCCCCTGTGAAAAAATAATCAAGCACCACATTGCTTTTCAGCTTTTCTTTGTTTTAGGCATTCATACTAAACAATTTGGAAGTATATTGAGTGTCATCACCTTGAGCAATTTTCTCACCTTCAGTCACTAGTTTTTCTAACTGCCACGTCTTCACTGACTGTCTCTGTCTTTGCATCTCCCACATCTTTTATCTGAGTGACTACCATCTCAGGGGTTTTCTGAGATTTTTAGTTAAACTGAAGTCAAGACAATGTATAAAAGCAATGCAGCATGCTGGGCAGTTGCTTGTGTTGTGCAGAAAATAATATTTGAATAACGTTTCATCTTACAAGTGGTGGATACATTGATACTTGTACTTACATAAAGGTAGCGTTTGCCCCTTTATATTACATTTTCATCATAGAAAAAATAGTAGTTCTTATAGAACAGTGTTTCTTTGTTATCAGTCAACACTTTAGAAATATCACAAAACTTGGTCCTATATAATCTACCACTCTGGAAGGACTTGGTTGAAAAACTGAAATACTATTAATATTAAAATAAAAGGGAAATTATTTTTAAATGTCTGAAAAGAATCCTTTACTAAATGCATGTAGCTACTTTTCAGTTCTTAAAAGAAATTTGGGCACTGAAAGATATTTTTCTGCAGTAAGAAACCTCTTTTGGGCTGAAGAGATGGCTTAGCAGTTAAGGCGTTTGCCTGCAATGAAGAAGGACCCAAGTTCGATTCCCCAGTGCCCATTTAAAGCCAGATGCACAAGAGGGCGCATGTGTCTGGAGTTCATTTGCAGTGGCTGGAGGCCATGGAGTGCCCATTCTCTCTCTCTTTCTGTCTGCCTCTTTCTCGCTTTCTCTCTCTTTCCCTCTCTCTTTCTCTCAAATAAATCAATAAAATATTTAAAAAAAATAAATAAAGAATGAAACCTCTTTTGCTGTTTCTTGCCAAAGTGCTATTTTAAGTGATTAATTCTGCCTCACAAGCCATGTGTGAAGCCAGTAATAAAATATGATACAAACAAATGAAAAACTTGCACAGTCATACTAAGAGTCCCTAGTCCTTTCCTTCCTCAGGCTGTGATCCTCCCTCTGTTACATGTGCCTGGCACCTGACATTTGCTACCTCAGGTGTGAGTGATCTTGTGCACCTAGAGATCACAGTAAAAAAATGGAAAGTTGTATTTTCTTACTCTAATCAGTAGATTGCTGTTGTATTAAATAGGTGACTTGTTATACAGTGTGCATCCTGTAATGTTCATGCCTGGTCACTGTCCATTTTCACCAGGGGATTCCAAGCTGTTTCGGCCCAGAAGACCTCGATCCAGTAGTGATGCACTGTCTGCCTCTTTCAACGGAGAAATGCTGGGGACCCGCTGTAATTCCTACGATAATCTTCCCCATGACAATGAGAGTGAAGAGGAAGTGGGGCTGCTCCACATTCCAGCTCTTGTGTCTCCTCATTCCACCGAGGATGTGGACTTGAGCCCACCAGACATTGGAGTGGCCAGCCTGGATTTTGATCCAATGTCATTTCAATGCAGTCCTCCTAAAGCCGATGCAGAGTGTCTGGAGAGTGGTGCTTCCTTTCTAGATTCCTTGGGATATGCAAAGGATAAACTGTGTGCCAATAAGAAGGATGTAGAAGCAGGTGGTAGCCAGTCTCAGACACCAGGAAGCACTGCAAGCTCTGAACCAGTGTCTCCAGTTCAGGAGAAACTGAGCCCGTTCTTTACCCTGGACTTGAGCCCAGCTGAAGACAAGTCATCGAAACCATCCTCGTTTACAGAAAAGGTCGTCTATGCTTTCTCTCCGAAGATAGGACGAAAGTTAAGCAAATCACCTTCCATGAACATATCTGAGCCCATTTCAGTGACCCTCCCACCTCGTGTGTCAGAAGTTATTGGAACCATTTCCAATAATGTAGCGCCAAACGCATCTCCTCCAGCTTGGGACAAAAGTGTGGAAGAAAGAGATGTCACAAGTAGGTCCCCCACCCAGGTAGTAAAGCTGAAAACGAATGAGAGAGAGGCCCAAGAAGGATGCAAGCCTGCAGTGCAGCCCCTGGAGCAGGCAGCTGCTGAAGAAGTAGAGTTACCAGGGGCAGAGGAGCGGCCTGTCCTGAGCAGTCAGAGTAAGGCTGTAGCTTCTGGACAGACTCAGACAGGTACTGTTTGTTTTCCTCCATTCTTTAAGTTAGAGGGACCTTCATCCTGTGTGCCATCTGTGCCTTTTAAGAGAGGAACTTGTTCCACAGCTAGTCTGTAATCAAAGAGAATGCTTTTCTGAGTGGTGCTGAGGGCTCAAAGCCCTAAATTGATATCAGTCAAACAAAACTCCCCAAAGGGCCCATGGTCCTGCTTCAGACCTTCACAAAAGCCCCTTTGGAAGTTAGAATTCTTGGATAATTTTTGCACAACATGATAGCTTTTGATTGATATCTTAATCTTAGCCTTACAAGTTAACAAGCCAGCCTATACCATCAGATGTACAAACTGTTACCACAGTCTGTAAGCACTGGGAGCTTGTGCTCTGAGCAGTCTTTTCTGTCAGGTGAGGCCATTCAAGAGGAGCTTGCAACCTTTAAACACTAGTTCTCCTTCTGAAGCAGATGTGCTTTCAGCAGCCTTTGCATGTGGGATAGAAGACCATGGCAATATGGAAGGCATCTGTTCTTAATTATCACCTGGGGAGTGTTTGGCTTTCCATATAGGATAACATAAGCTACCTTTTCATTCTCATTTTTTTTCCCAATTTCCCACTAGGAGCAGTTACCCATGACCCCCCTCAGGATTCCGTTCCTGTCAGTTCAGTGTCTCTTATCCCACCACCACCGCCTCCGAAAAATGCCGCCCGAATGTTGGCACTAGCGTTAGCTGAGTCTGCACAGCAAGCCTCAACTCAGTCACTGAAGAGACCAGGGACTTCTCAGGCTGGGTATGCTAGTTACGGAGACACGGCAGTGGCTACAACTGAAGAGAAGCTGCTTAGTTCCTACCCTAGTGTTGCTCTAGATAATCCCTATTTCCAGACGGACCGACCGGCGGAGCAGTTCCACCTCCAGAGCAGTGGACCTGGGAATTGCAGCCAGCCTCTCCTAGAGACAGCAGCTACTGGGGATCCCACTCAGTCCAACACAACTGAATCTGAGGAGCAACTTCAGCAAGTAGATTTGCCAGGGAGTCAGGCTCATCAGAGCCCTTTATCTGGGGACCCAGAAAAGGCTAGAATCACGTCAGCTCCCTTAGCAGACTCAGAGAAATCTGATAATCATGGAAGCGTCCCTAAAGACCAGGATGGGAAGACCAGCATGCCTGCCGTCTCCTTTGTGGAGCAGGACCAGTCTCCACTCCATTTCTGCAGTGGAGATCATCCCCACTACCTTGGTGCAAGTGTGGATAAACCCCATCACCCTGCAGAACTTCCAGAAACGTCTCCCACACCTTCTAATTTGCCTAGGGACAAGGTCTATCCTCTTTCTGGGTCCCCCGAAGAGAATCCCAGCACAGCCACCATGGCTTATCTGACAGTAGCTGCAACAGTGGCTGAAATGAGCACCAGTGATGCCAGCTGGGCCGTGGCTCAACAGTCGGCTGCTGCTGACTTCACCACTGCCACCCTTCAGCGCATGCACAGAACCAACCGTCCTCTCCCCCCACCCCCGCCTCCAAGGCCAGCAGAGCACCCAGCAGTCGTGGGGCAAGTACAAGCAGCGCCAAGTGTAGGACTAAGTAACTCCCACAAGGTAAGAAGGGAGCAAGTCAGTGAGGTGAAATACACTAATTCCAAAGGTATGCCATTTTCAGCAGGGTGTGCTGTCCTCTTTGAGGCAGATGCTACATTATTTTTAAGTCACATGGCAGGTTTCCATGAAATAGTTGCCATTGACTCTGCCATTGCCTGACTACTGGCAGATGAAGCAGCCCCTTGAAGACTAGAGGTAATCATTCCTGCTGCCCTTTCTTCCTGAATTATGTAATTTCTTCATAGTGTTACAGAGCCCTGATGGAATGAGACAAAGTGGCCTGCGGGGTATCAGGGATGTAAATGGGTGCTTTTCTTTTCCAACTCCATCACTGATTAGCTGTGACTTTGGGCAAGTCAGTTAACCACTGGTTATTCACCTCTATTCAGTGAAAGCATTTCATTCTCAAAAGAGTTTGGAAGACTGCCTCCCAGGCTTTTCAGAAGAGTAAGGGGCATCTTAGGAGTTACTATTATTATTTTCTCAACCTTAAACAGCAGATTATTCCATAAGAAAGTATCTTCTTTGATGAGAGAATGTTGAATGTAGAATGCTAAGATGTTTTCCTAAGTTTCTCAAAAAAAAAATTGTGCCACAGGTTTTAGTGTTTAGTGGTCTCCATAAAATGAATGTTAAATTTCTAGTTGTTTCTGAAAGCTACTCCTCAGGAAGCATGTGTTTACATTATTGCTATGATGACCATATTTGGCCTGTAGGTCCACAAACAGGGTGGATAGGAAGTAGAGAAGTAACCTCTGATTTGAATTTCACCTTGGAGAAGTCACTTTATTTTTCTTCATTGTATTTGGAGGGTTTAAAACTACTTACTATGTGCAACTGTGAGTCACTTTGAAAATCCTTCCAGCTGACAAAACCAACTGTTTTCATTGAACAAAATATTTTGGGTGTTGAGACTGAGCCAGAGTACTAGGTTAAGCAACGTCTCCCGCACTTTGAACTCTGAGCATTTCTCCAGAGATAGAACCAAATCTTAGCATCAGCCTTCTTTCCCAAGCCATGGGGACACGATCAGTGTGACTGCATGGTCTGGGAACGTTCTCGTTGCTGCTCACATAGCCTGGATTTGTGATTATAAATGCATTAGCACTTGACCCTAAAGGGAATGCATAGAAGAACAGACTCACAATATTGCTGTCTTTCAACAGGTTCAGGAAGTAGCTCCAGCTCCAGAGAGGCCACCTGAACCTCAAGCCCTGGGTGACCCCGCCCCCATCTTTGTCACTGATGGCAGTGCAGCTGCTCAGTGTCCCTTGGAGACTTGTGCTCCCCAGCCAGGCCTCCCTGAGAAAGTGCGGGAAGGTGCGAGGGCCCCACTGCTCCACATGCGCGCAGAGTCTTTTCCCGGCCACTCATGTGTCTCTGCCGCCCCCGCGCCGCCCACAAGGACAGTGGACAGCAAGGTGGCTGCGGCCATGCATTCCAACAGCATAGATGCCGCCAGCAGTTCAAACTACCACTCCTTCATCACCGCGTCGGCCGCCTCCATGGATGATGTGCTGCCTCTGCCAAGCGGGCTTCCGCCAGCACAGTCCAAGCACGCTCCTCAGAAAATAGCCTACGCCTCCTTTGCCCGGCCCGATGTCACCACCGAGCCCTTCGGTCCAGAAAACTGTCTGCATTTCAACATGACTCCAAACTGCCAGTTCCGTCCCCAGAGTGTACCTCCTGTACCTCCACATCACAACAAGTTGGAGCCACACCAAGTGTATGCTGCCCGGTCAGAGCCACCAGCCTCCATGGGGCCTCGTTACAACACCTATGTGGCCCCAGGGAGAAACATGTCTCACCATTCCAAGCCATGCAGCCGGGTCGAGTATGTCTCGTCTTTGAGCTCCTCGGTCAGAAACACCTGTTACCCTGAAGACATTCCACCATACCCCACCATCCGGAGGGTGCAATCCCTCCATGCCCCTCCACCTTCCATGATCCGCTCCGTTCCCATCTCTCGGACAGAAGTTCCCCCAGACGATGAACCGGCCTACTGCCCAAGACCCCTGTACCAGTATAAGCCATATCAGTCCTCCCAGGCCCGCTCAGACTATCACGTAACTCAGCTTCAGCCTTACTTCGAGAATGGACGGGTCCACTACCGCTATAGCCCATACTCCAGCTCCTCGAGTTCCTGCTATAGCCCCGACGGGGTGCTCTATGACGTGGATGCTTATGGCACAGTCCAGTTGAGGCCCCTCCACCGCCTGCCCAATCGCGATCTTTCTTTCTACAATCCTAGGCTGCAAGGAAAGAACTTGTACAGTTATGCTGGTTTGCCCCCACGCCCACGAGCCAACATGACCAGCTATTTCTCTGGTAATGACCATAATGTAGTCAACATGCCTCCAGCCGCAGATGTGAAGCACAGCTACACCTCATGGGATCTTGAGGACATGGAAAAATACCGCATGCAGTCCATCCGGAGAGAGAGCCGAGCCAGGCAGAAGGTGAAAGGGCCTGTGATGTCACAGTACGATAACATGACGCCAGCTGTGCAAGACGATTTGGGAGGGATCTACGTTATACATCTGCGAAGTAAATCAGATCCTGGGAAAACTGGACTTCTCTCAGTGGCAGAGGGGAAGGAGGGGCGACACCCGGCCAAGGCTGTCAGTCCCGAGGGAGATGACCGCTTCTATAGGAAGTACCCAGAGGCTGAGTTCGACAGAGCCCACCATCAGGGAGGGTATGGCAGCACACAGGCAGAGAAGCCATCCCTCCCACAGAAACAAAGCAGCCTTCGGAACAGAAAGCTTCACGACATGGGTTGTAGTCTCCCAGAGCACAGAGCACATCAGGAAGCAAGCCATAGGCAATTGTGTGAATCAAAAAATGGACCACCTTACACCCAGGGAGCTGGTCAGTTAGATTATGGGCCCAAAGGAGTGCCAGACGCTGCTGAACCAGGCAGCTACCATAACTCTGGAGGGAAATATATCACATCGGGGCAGGAGACTCTAAGACTGAACCACAAGGAGGTGAGGATCTCCAAAGAGCTGGAGCGGCCTCGAGCCAGGCAGCCCCCTGCCCCAGAGAAACACTCCAGAGACTGCTACAAGGAGGAAGAACACCTGGCTCAGTCCATGGTCCCGCCCCCCAAACCAGAGAGGAGTCACAGCCTGAAACTTCATCATGCCCAGAACCTTGAGAGGGACCCCAGCATGCTGTACCAGTACCAGACCCACAGCAAGCGCCAGAGCAATATGACTGTGGTGTCCCAGTATGACAACCTGGAGGATTACCACTCACTGCCCCAGCACCAGCGAGGAGGCTTTGGAGCGGGAGGCATGGGGCCCTATGTACCTTCTGGCTTTGTCCACCCACAAAGTAGGACATATGCCACAGCACTGGGTCAGGGGGCCTTCCTGCCCACAGAATTGGCCTTGCCACATCCTGACACACAGATCCATGCAGAATGAGCCCCGGAGCAATAGAGTTGAAGCAGCCTCTGCTGGACAGTGGACTGTTCTATTTTTTTCAGTAACCAAAAAGCTTAAAAAAAAATGCTACAAAACCCTGACCACATTAAAAAAAAAAAAACCCTAATAAAATTAAACAAATCACCATCTTATCCCCTTCCCTACTTTATTACACCTGTTCCACTTATAGGTTGTCATTTTTGTCTTTAAAAAAGATCTGAATGATTATAAAGCACTGTGTTAAAAACCTAGTAAAGAAATTTGTCACAGACCCTACTTGCCATACAGGGCTAATTTGTAAGAGCCTGAGAGCTGCCTTTAACTGATTGAATTTAACTTTGTCTTTTCTTCTTAGCACTTGCTACCTAGTTCAGAGCAGTTTTCATCTACTTCCTGGTGGGCTTCTGCATTTCCTGTTGTATTCCCACTCCCCCATTAGGGGCCATCCCGCCTGCCCTGTCTGAGAAGAGGCTTGTGTGTTAAGTTAGTGTGGAGAAAAACTCTTTGGTCCTTCAGATAAGCCATGTAGACTGTTAGCAACAATATGATTAAGAAGTAAAAGAATTAGGACTAAACATTTTATGAAGAATCGTAAAATATCAGACTCAGGCCTACCCATTCTGATATCTCTACTTGTTCCTCACAGGTCAATGTGCAAGCTTTTATTACTGCAAAAGGGCTGTTGGTGTTTTGTTTTGTTTTTTTTTCTATATGTTACAATTTAAGGAAATTTCTTAGGTGGAAGAAAATGCAATTTTTATTGTCAGTGAACTTCATTAACAACAGAACATCACAACATACTTTTAGTGTGCTGCCTGTCTGCAGACATCCCCAGCAACTCTGGGTGAATTCCAGTAAAACACTCACCCTGGTTGTTCTTCTAAAACAGCTCAACTTTTATCATTAGGAAAAGTGGCATGGCTTGATTGGATAAATACAATCTCTTTCAAATATAAATTTAGCTGTTAATTTCTGTTTCTAAACCAGAGAACCCCTGAGTACTCAGTCCCCTCTCACCAGCTGGACTCTCCGGAGTCACATAGTGTTGACTTAATCTGTATTTGTGTGATCACAGTCTTAACTTGTCATCAACACCAGCATTTCAGGAAAAGCTCTTTATAACTCTGTGAACATGTTAAACATGTTAATTACCCCAGACTTTCTTTTCAAAGTTGCATTCCTTATTAAAATAGGAACAGCATTACACTATTTTCTCAGCCCACCTCACCACAGATAAGCCACACTAGCAAGGCAGTCCTGTACTTAAAATGAGTTAGATTGACATTTCATTGCATAACTCATCATGGTACTTGAGTTTTGTGCATTCGTGTATTTTAAATAATCAATGTTTGGAAACAGGAGCTTTCATTCTATTTACCAGATGGTTGCTGCCCTGGCTGTGTAGTACTTAGAATTGTCTTATTTAGAGCAAAGGAGGAAGTCTTTTAAGAGGCTAACATCAGGCTGCTGTTATTGCTGTGAAATTGAGTAAAGATTAGAATTCAGGATGGTCTTTTTACTATTAAAAGTTATAATTATATTTTAAGGGTTTATATTTAGAAAAAGAAGTCAAAAGTTTAAAGCACACATTTCTACATGCAGAGAGTTGACCAGAGGGTTACAATGAAGTCCCAAGGTCTAGGGAAGGTTATGGCATGTGCAAGAAAGTGCAGACCAGCTGATAGCATGGTCTCAGTGTTGGGAAACCCCATGGGCTGCTTCCATGCGGCACCACTGGTCTTTAGTGAAGGCAGTGCTAATATTTGTTTTACCCTAATTATGTTGTCAAGTAGGCAACCCACTGCCTCTTGGAGTCCATACCAGCCCTGAGAGTTCTCACTGGCAGCAGTGAGGGAGGAAGAGAGGCTGGTGTGACAGAAAGACATGGTTTCAGCAGTCGTGTGCCTGGAGAGAATTGGTAGAAGAGCCAGGATTTGTGGTCACACACATTGTTTACTCCTGAGACTGAAGTCTCTTCTAAACACTAAGGCTAATCACTTAGAACCGTTTCTTTATTAATGACATCCTATGGGCTTGGGAATGTCAGGGAAATAACTTGAATATAGAATTCTGATTCAAATGACTGCTCTAAGTATGGAAGCAAACTTAGGATAAAGTCTAGAGTTACTTAATGCACCTAGCAACAGCCTTAACTTTGGATTCAGCCCACATCTTTCCCTAGTATTGTGGGTAGAAATTAGATGGCAAATCACTGTGAGCCAGGTTACCTCAGCACCATCCACCTCGTGGGTGGCTTCTTCAACACAGTAACTGGAATGTTGTTGCCAAGTGTTGACGTGGAGTGTTGGGATCGAGGAAATGGAGTTGCCTTACGCATTAAACCCATAATTTTATTCTATTGATACCTTCATAGCCATGTCTCCAGACTATTTTCTTGGCAAAATTCTGATTCTACAGTTTGGTTACATAAAAATAGGTACTCCCTGGAGTGCAGGCTAGAAACTTTTCTAAAGGCTCCTCGTTCTTATGAGTGAATTCATTTCGAGCCTTTTCTCTTACGGAACTCAATTTCATTTTAAACATGCATTCACATATTTTCCATGCTCAGTTTGAGGAAGCCCCTGGGATGGTCCCATGGGTAGGGCCTGTACATTTCTTACAGTGGTAAAACTTTCTTTTTAAAAAATGTAGGGTCAGGTTAAAAAATTCCAGGACTAATTCTGTGCAAAGGAGGGACCATGAAGGTGAGTGACGATGGAAGAGTGGGATGTCCCTTTGGAAGCAGTGGTGGGCACAGACAAGGTTCATTTGAAATGTGCTCCTTTATCTGAGAAGGATCCTGTAATGTCCATATCTCTGTTCCAGCCCCGCCAGTCACCCATTCAACACATTGGCAAGTGTCACCTGAGCAGAGAGGGCGAGAAAGTCATAACGAGAGCAGAAGTATGTCAGAAAGTGACGTTCAAATGGCTAGAGGCATGTGATTGTCAGTACTGTGTGTTGACGGAAATGTCAGGAATGATGTATTTTAACATGTGCAAGATGATGTCAGTGTGCACAGGCAGTCTGTTCTCTGATTAGTACTGTTAATGTTCAAAGAATAAAAATGATTTACAGTTTAGGTTCTAAGATAGCAAAATCTGATTTTCAACCATGACCTGCATGAGAGAAGCCTCTTAGGAAGTCTTAGATCAGACTTTTAAGTTCTTTAATTTATATAGTGTTTTTTATGTTTTAATATTTTTGTGAACTGGTGTAAATTGTTGATGCATATAAGCTTGTGTATTTTTGTAAATAGTTTTGTGATTTATTTCTTGCCCCCTCCCCCGTGTAAATATTTAGAGTCTCATTTCTTCCAAATTTATTTGAAACTAAGTTGTGGGTTTGGGGTTTTATTTGTTTCCTTGTTTGTTTGGCTGGGGTGGGTGGATGGGGAAAGGGATTTTGTACTTGGAGATGAAGATACCTTGTGGTTTAAAGCAAATGTCCCACTGAAAGCAATTTAAATATCAACAGAATTATTTCAGGTTAAAACAGACTTTGTGTATGTGTTTCCTTTTTGACTTCACATGATTATAATGAAATAGATGATTAACTTTAGGGGAGGGGCATTGGGACCAGATGACATCTATGTGACACAGCCCGTTGCACTACGTGGTAAGTTACTTGAGGAAAGGGGTTAAACACCCTGTTTTCAACAGCTTGCCACAGAGTGCTGCCTGGCCAAATTCCCCTCAGCTTACACTCTTCTGTTTAGAGCACAGAAGCCATCCACCTGCTCTGGAAATTCTAGGAAGATGTAATGGTCTGGTGCTGCCCTAAGGGATCTATCTATCTGTTGCCCACTGCAGCCTGGAGCCCAGTGTGCAGGCCGCAGGAAGCTGAGCTGGCTTAGTATCTCACAATCCTCCAGAAGGGGGAGTCCGAATGAAAAGCACATTTTAATAACTTTTCACAGAGCACCTTAGACAAGAACAGCAGCATTCCCTAGACTCAGCATGCTGGCTGCAGCACACCCAGTGGAGATGGTCTCTGAGTGAAGTGAGTTGCTATGGATCTGAGCTAAGTGATGTGAGCAACCCAGCTGTCCGGCAGGCTGCCAAGAGCAAAGTTCTCCAATGTTTCAGGCCCCAGGGGAGTGTTAATATTCAGCTATCAAACACTGATTTTCCTACTGAGAGTTATAAGTTACAACTCATTCTTCATTAGAGAGATTTAGGGATCTGTCCCTCTTTGCCAGCAATATGAAAATGTTCCTGTCTTGTCCAGGTGCCCCTGGCAAGCCACTCACCTTTTATATGCTTGAACACCACACCCACACTGAAGCAATGAAATAATATCTGCTTCAGCAAATGCACCCAGTCCTGAGTCGTGTTCCCATGGAAACCAGCCAGATGAGGTTATAGAAAAGACATTTCCTCTGGTTCCTCGAATTTGCTAGTATTCTGTCATTCCAACTATTTCATCACCAAATTTCCTTTATAATGATGAAAGTATAGGACCTGCCTCTCAAAGTGTGCATGTATGAGGAGCTGCTGGCAAATAACACTGGTGGTAGTTGAGATTTAAGTCATTCGTGTTACTGCAGGAAAAGGTGCGTGTCCACACAGCATGTGTCCCCACTTCAGGGAAACCTTGGACATAAGGACATCGCTTACTTGACCATGCACTGCACATTATAAACTCCACAAACTTCCGCCAGCATGCTTCAAAATAATGGCAAATTTCCATGCTGTGATGTAGTGATTCCTCAGGGACACTTTGGGAGTGAGTTTGGATGAGAAATGTCCTCCACAGATACATATTTTAAAGGCTTGGTCACCAGCTGTGGCAAAGTTGGGGCGAGATGGTACCTTTAAGAGGTAGGGCCTAGTGGGAGGAGGTTCACTGGGACCACGCCCATAAAGGCGTGCATATACATGTGTGTGTGAGTTCATACATGGGGGTGATGCAGGGGTTAGAGGTTGACATCAGGTGTCTCCACCATCACTCTCCACCTTATCTATTTTGTTGAGGCAGGATGTCTGAGCTCAGAACTCAAGGATTTGGCCTGACACGCTAGCCAACAAGCTCCAAGGGTCCTGTCCCTTCCTCTCCCACCCCCTCCCCAGTGCTGGGGTCACAGGTGTGCACCACTGCACCCAACATTTTACATGAGTTCTGGGGATTTGAACTCAAGTCCATGGAGTCATCGCTCCAGCCCTCTTCCTCTTTTGTTTCCTAGCTACCAATGAGCTCCCACCATGGTGTGCTCTGACACCACAGGTCCAAGAGCAACTTCTGAAGCTACTATCTAGACTAAACCTTCCATACAAATTGGATTACCTCAGTTTTGTCACAGGAAAACTGTGACATAGATTCTTGATAGCAGGTCTAAATGTTAAGCCCAGACTCGATGGTGAATTCTCAAAATGATGTTAGGAACTGGAGAGATGGTTCAGCAGATAAAGTGTTTCCCATGCAGACATGAAGACCCGAGTTCGGATCTTGAGTTCCCACATAAATACAGGGCAAGGCCGCATGTTCCTGTCATCAGAGATGGAGGTAATCCAGGAGACACTGGCTAGCTGGATCTGAGTTTGAGGTTCAGCAAGAGACAAAAGAATAAGGTGGCCAGTGACTGGGGAAGACTCCCAACGTTGACCTCTGGCCTTCACATGTATGTGCGCCCATATGAGCATGCATTCACACCCAAGCCAAGAAAATGCTAGAAGAGCACAAGCTCACTGCTTACATTGTCACCCCTATCGGGCTGATAATGAGGCAGGCCATCTGGCTAGGAAGTACGATTGGTACACATTTGCTATCTAAGCATCAGCAGTTTCAAACACTGGATGTGGGAAGCAGACGTAGCTCCGAAGACTCTTCCTTTACCCCGGAGATTTTAAAGAACCGTAGTATTCCACTTTTTATGTGTTGTCATTCTGTGTATTTAGGATTCCAGGCACCAGTATGGCAACCTTTGTAACATCCTACAACCCTATACCTGCTTTGCAACAGTGACAGACACTGTAGTAAGCATTATATTTCTTCCAACTCATTCATTCCTCACAGACTAGTTTTATGGGTGAATCCAAGTTTGCTCACTGTCACTCGGCAGTGACGCTGCACTCAGACATAGTTGATGCTCCAGTAAGTCAGTTAGGGTTGGATAAATGAGTCCTCATTGCTACTTACTGAGCTAACCTCTAAGATTACTTCTAAAACCCTAAGTCATGACTTTCAATCAACTCAGAGCTGGAGTTGCTGTGTAATTAAGATATGCATGGCCTCTAAAGGGCTTACTAGAAGAGAAAATGCTGAATAAAAATTCGCCATACTTTTTACTATGAATTAGTGAAAGCCTGTGGAGTTCAAGAGCAGAGGGTCCTGACTGTGCTTACATAATTGATTTTAAGATGTAATAATTTTCACGTGTATCATTGGAATTTATTCCAGGGGCTGGAGAGATGGCTCAGTCAGCAAAGTCTTGTGCAAGCATTAGGACCTAAGTTCAGATCCCCAGTACGCACGTAAAGGCTGGCCGTCGTGGTGTCTCTGGAGGTGGAGACAAAGCTTGGCTGAGCTAGCTGGCCCGATTGAGTAGGAGAGCTCTGGGTTCAAGTGAGAGATCTTGCCTCAGTAAATAATAAAGGAGAGGGAGAGTGATTAAGGAAGACACCGATGTCAACCGCTGGCCTACACATGTGCATGCGTAACCCCCATTTATGCACCCACATATAGAAATATAAATACACAAATAATTAAAATCTATTCCATGTCAACTTTTATTAAAGAAAACCCCAGAAAGGCTTCACATGGTTGATATGCCTCTCATGGGAGGTCCTGGTATCTAGATGTGCCCAACATAATTGAGGGATTGAGGTGGCATTCAGAGTGGCTGGGGGCAGGATCTCGTGGTGGAAGATGGCATTGCCCACCATGCGGTCAGAGCTCTACTGTAGCTTTATCTGCAAAGGAGCTGAAGTGCTAGAGCTCTAGGACCCACTGATCTGGCATCTCACCAGTTGGAGCAAGTAGTGCTAGGGACCTCAGAGATCTGCCCTTTTGCTAATGGGCACTGCTTTCTGCAGAATCTGCTGACTTGTGCTCCGCTGGGGGCTCCAACTGCTCATAGCAAGGTGGCAGGGGTAGAAGGAGCTTGTGAATGACTGGGAAGGAATGCCAGGGAGAAAAGCAGGTCTCAGTTTATAAATAGGGTCTTTCCCATTGTCCTTTAAGCACGCCTTCTTACTAATTCAACAAGGGCCAAAGCAAAATGCTTCTCAAAGAAGAGGGGAACTTGGGAGATGCCAGCCTGCTGGCCCAGGTTCAATTCCCCAGTGTCCTGGCTCCCTCTCTCTCACTCACCAATAAATAAATATATCAAAAAGAGGGTACAGCACTAACAGGTTACTGATCAATGATTATGTACTAAACTATCCTATGTATTGGTTTGTATTAACTCATTGGTCCCTAACATTTATATGAGGCAACATTCTTTTTTTT
>PVHP010002329.1:0-91523 GCA_004024765.1 Zapus hudsonius
GTTTCCCATGAGGCCTCTCTTCCTAGTTGAAAATGGCCACCTTCTTGCTAGGTCCTCAATATGTCCTTCCAGTGTGAAAGCATCAGGATGGGGATGGGGAGCAAATTTTTTGATGTCTCTTCTTATAAGCACATTAGTCCTCTGTATCAGAAATCCACTCTAATGACCTTATTTAATTAGTGACTTCCATCTCTAAATACAGCCTTAAGTGGGGATTTGAACTTCATTATATGAATTTAATCCAAAACAATTTAACTGTTTGAGGTGGGCATCATAGGGTCTGATATTCTTGCCCCTGGCTATACCACCGGCAAGAAGGTTCATCCCAAAGGTTCACTTCCCAAGGATACGGTCTCTCTCACACACTACAGCCCCTAGGCAGAGAATTCCCCCAAGAAATTCCAGAGCTGAGACTATCTGAGGAAAGAACAGTCTATTGGGATAGAAGGGCCCCAAAGAATCTCTTTCCTGCCTTGAATTTCAGGCATGCACGTGACATTGTAAAAACCTCCTTTAATTATGACAATATCCTTTCGCATATCCATGCAGCAAACACCTGTTACTTGTCCAACATTGTTGAAGAAGCTGGGCACCAGTAGTGGACAAGGCAGGCCTGGTCCTCACTGCACAACTTTCGGAGTAGCTGAGGGTTATGGTTAATGAGGCAGCCAGAGGACCCAAACTTGTCGGGATGCCTTGTCCAATGTCTTAGTCTACTTTCTGCTGCTATAATAGAACATTTGAGGCTGAATGATTTATAAAGAACAGAGGTTGACTGTGGCTCACCATTTGAGAGTCTATGGAGTCCACGAGTGTGACCAGGGCATCTTCTTGGCTTCTTCAGGGGACCTCATGCTGCCTGAACTCACTGCACACAGACCGATGTGGACGAGACATGGTGTGAGGGGAGCCGTCTGCTCTGGAGGCCCCATGTGCTTCGGAATTAACCCAGTCCCCCAGGAAAGACACTAAACCCTCTTACAGGCCTCATCATCCCCTCAAGTCCTCACACCCCAACACTCCAATCATGGCGACTAAATTCCACAGGGAGGTCTGGGAGATGGCTCAGTGTTTAAAAGCACTTGGTGGACAAGCTTGATGACCTGAGTTCGAATCTCCAGAACCCACATAAAGCCAGACACAAGTAACACATCTCTCTGTAATCCCAAGGCACCCACAGCAATGGAAGGCGGGGTCAAGGCGATCCCCTCGCTCAAGAGTTTCCAGAAAGAAGCCTGATCTCAGTCCCCTGAGGTTGTCCTCAAACCTCCACACCCATACATCTACACACACAATAAATAAATGCCTTTTTTTAAAAATAATAAATCCCAATGTAAGTTTCAGAGCCAGATTTAAACTACCACACCGAGCAGTAGTGCTCTCCAAATGGACTGAGCAGACTGCTTCTCCCTCAGGAAACTTTGTGTCCACATGAACAGCAGCCAAATGCCAGTCCCACGTGAGAGACGCTAAGTGGCCCAAGCTATTCAATTGGTTTGCCTAGTATGGGTCACATCTGGCTTTGTATTGTGCCTGTTGGTATGACTCACCTTTAAACAACTCTCTTTAGGAAGGACCTAAGTGTGAAATACCCTGGAGACCTTCCCATCACCCTTCGGAATCTGCTGAGGTTCATCCTGCATCACTCAGGGGGGGTGGAACCGGGTTGGCTCCTAGGCTATTCACAACCCCCTACCCCATGGACTGATCCAGACTGCCCACAGAGGAGGATATCCAGCTGATTGGGGAAAGGGAAGAGGGAAATCAGGGAACTGGGGACACCAACACATTATTTGCTCATTCAATGTATCTAATTATGGATAATAAAGAAAAATGAATAAATAAAAGAATGCAAAACCCTACCTTTCACAAGAATGCAAGAATCCCCCCACCCCAGTCCCTTTCCCTAGATTCTTGGGGACCATCCACTGGGGGTGCAGCCCCAGGCCGGGCTTAGTCAGATGCAGGGAGATCTCCATCCTCTCAGAAGGAACAGCTCTGCGTATCTTTGACGGCTGAACTCTGAGACCAAAATCCAAACTCAAACGATTTCGGCATGGTCTTGACTTAGCTTCCTGAAGGTCAGCCAGCCCTCCTGCCCTCCTACCCCACTCTGCAGACGTGAGAGGAGAAGACAGAAGGTTTTGTTACACTACCCAGGCCAAGCCTGCCAACTTCTCTCTACAGCGGCTTCAAAAAAAAAAAGATGGAGTGAAAGGAAACTGGAGAAATGGAACCCCCTACATCCCAGAAATATTACTTTCATGAGCTGTATGAATTATTTAACAGACAGCTGAAAAGACCAAACTCAACGGAAGAATACAAAACCCAGCCTTGCGGTACCCACACCTTCCCCGAAGCCCTCGACAATGAAATGTAGTTTATGCCCCAGATCAATATGCCAGGGAAGGAGGCTTCGGAGACAGATGCCCACAGGGATCATTAACCCCTTATCTCCCAACCCTTGCCACCAGCCTCCAGATCTCTGCGCCTGGGCAGCCCAGAGGGAGAAGAGCTGAGAAGTGTCTATATTGTAAGTGTTGGTTAAACAACCCCACCACATTCTTATTTGCTGGAGGTTTTAGAGAGCAGATGTAGGACTGGCAGGGCCTGGAGCTGGCGGTATTGTCCTAGCTCACTCGGCGCCAATGTGGAAGGGAAGGACGCCACACACACAAATGCAAAAAGCTGCATTCGGTGCTTGCGCCCGGCTGTGCACGCACACGCCTCGCTTGGGCACCGCTCTCATGTCCAAGGTTCCTTGGAGTCGAGCTGACCGATGCAAAAATCAGGCTTGGGGACCAGCCAAGAAAAATATGACTTCTTCCCAGTCTCTCCCGGCTCAGGCTCCCTGCAAGTCTCCCCGCCTGCAGGCAGGCACGAGGGGGCTGGGCGGGCTCTGCGCCCACTGCGATGACTTCTCAGAAAGGCCAAACAAATGCAGAAGCAACTATAAAGGCAGCCAGAGCAGAGCTGCAGCTGCCAGGCAATAAGTTAGATAGTTACAGCTGCCATCACCTAGTTCATGCAAGCTTTTTAATATCTTTTGGCAGCTCTTGGTGTCACAGCACAAAGGGAGAGTTGGCACTTCGCAGCACACTTTGTTTGACATAACTGTAGGCAGGACCCAGCTGATACCTTCAGTGATGTGGATGGCTTCGCTCTTAAGGTGCGTTTGAGCAGATCACATTGGAGCAATCCCCCCACCTCTCGCTCCCCTCCTGCCACCACCCTGCTTCTGTGCAGAGCCTTCAATACCCCTAAATCACGCACCGGGCACCGGATCGGATGAATGGGAGGACCTGGTGGGTGCACAGCATACGGTTGGCCCCATAAGCATCCAGCTAGGAGGGAGCATTGAGCTAAAGTCAGGAGCTCCGAATGGAAGTAGAAAAGAGGGAAAGAAAACAGTGCCTGTGGAACTCTTCCCGGAGCCTCGTGGGGAGACTCGGGTCCCCTCTACATCCACAGAAGTTGAGTCAATCACAGCACCGCCAGCCTGTGCCCGGCTCTCACGATTTAAAGTCATCCACTGCTTGGCCACGTGCATGCTCCCCGGCTGCACGAGGCCCCAGCCTGTTCCAGGCAGCTCCCTGCCCTGCGGTGACTTCCCTCCCTCCCGATGGCCAACAGCTCAGAAGTCAGTTCGCACAATTTGTCATGACAATTTTCAGTGATTGTCTCCACCAAGCCAGGCATCCAGGAAGCCTCACGGCACAGACGGGCATGACAGCACATGCAGGCCAGGGTGAACTGAGGAGTCTGGGGTGCAGGGGGAGAGGGGGTGGGGCTGCCCAGGTGGAGGTGAGGCTGGGGCTGAGGAGCAGAGGCAGAGTCATCTGGACTCTGTCATTGTGCCCCTGGGATGGGAGGCAGCCCTGGCGACCTGGAGAGGAGGTCATCAGGAGACACAGACAGAAGGGGCAGTGGGGTTGTAGAGCCAAAATAGACTCAGATGCTCTCAGGTTCCCACCACTATAACAAACCCCAGATGAGGGGAAAAGGTTCAGTGTTTCTTAGAGTGTTAGAGGGTCCCATCCATAATAGGTGACCTTGTTTGCTTTGGGCTTGTCACAGACCAGCACACCACGCCTGTCACATATAGTGCTCACTCCATCACAAGCCAGGGAGCAAAGAAAGAGGAATTCCAGGCTCCCACACCCTCAATGATCCGAAAGCTCATATGCCACTCCAGTGCCTGCCTTGGTCTTCGTGTGGCATTCTCTCTCTCTCTCTCTCTCTCTCTCTCTCTCCACATGTGTCTCCAAATTTCCTCTTTTCATAAGGACACTAGTCACACTGGATTAAGGCCTGGACTAGTTAATTTCTCATTGCTGTGACCAAAAAACCAGACCAAAAGCAAACCTAAGGGAGAAAGAATTTAGGGAGGGAGCTTCTGATTTGAGGAGACACAGTCTATCATGGCAGAGAAGGTAGGCAGCAAGCAGCTCCATGTCTGCAGTCTCTTATTTACCTCCTCACATATTGGCACAACAGGAAGCAGGGAGGGCTATAGACCTCAAGACCCACCCCACTCCCAGTAATCCACTTCCTCCAGTGGGCCCCACCCCTGCGCAAGACATTTCATATTTAAGCCACAACAGTGTCTTACCCTAACTAAGACCTCCTGTGAACTCATTGCATGGGCCACACCCCTGTTGTCAAATAAGGTCCCATTCTGAGGTAGTGTCATTAGGACTTCAGCTTGTATGGTTGGGCACTGTGATGGTGAAGTTTTGTTGCCAATTTGACTGTTATAGTAATCTCTGGTGGGTCTCTGAGGTTCAAAGAAGGCAACCCTCTCAGTAGGGGGCAGAATGTAAGGAAGCTCAGGGAAGCTAGAAATGAACATCCCTTCCTGGGATGCAGTGCAGGAAGGAAATTCCAGAGACAAGAGAAGCCAGCAAGTCTGGGATAGGGTTATAAGACCCCACCCTAATGCTATATAAAGGGGAAAGAAATCTCCTTCAGCCCCTTGCCTGTTTTGCTTGTGTGAGTGTGCTGTTGGTGATGGGTTTCTCTCTCTGCTTGGACCTGTGAAGGGGGACCAGCCCCTTTTACCATCATGGATCTGTAGCTTCAATAGATCCTTTCCTCCCATAACGGTGCCTGGTTTGGAGGTTCATCCCGGTGGCATGTGGCTGACTGTGACAGGCATTTATATACATCATACAGCATGATGTTACTTGAAGTCTCATCTCCAACCACTTAACAGACCTACAAGGTCAGTATGTCATTCTATTTTACAGGGACTCTTTGAAGAGCTCAGAAAGGCCATAGGTCTTGCCTAGAGCCAACACAAGGGTCATCTAACCTCAGAACCCCCCCCCCCGCTGGGCCCTGGGGCTGGAATAGGCTGAACTCCCCCAGGGACCTTAGATGGGGAGCTAGCTGCTCCCCTGAGTCACCTGACAGAACATGGCCTGGCCAAGTCACTGGATTCTACCAGGTTCCCACATAAATCACTCCCTGAGCTGTTTCCTCAGAGTGAACATGGCAGGTGGTCTGCGGATGAGCCCAGAGTGCTGTGGGAGGCAGGGTGGGGGTGTGGACTGGAGAGGACGCTCCTTTGGACACCTCTAAAGGAGACAGAAATACTGTGTGCTTTGCCACCATGCATTCAATACCCATTTAGTATTTATTAAATAAAATAATGGTGGGGAAAGCCTGCTACGTATGTGGATCCAATCAACGTCAGCTTCCTCTTTCCTTTTCAACAGGCTTCCAACATTCCTCTCCGGACATGCAAGCAAACAAAAGCTTTCATTGCTCCAACAGAACCAGCAAAACCCCCAGATGTGTCGGTTACTTCCTCTGTGCTGGAACCAAATATCCGACTTAAGGAAGGAAGGGTTTGCTTCACCTTACAGTTCAAGGTTACGTGCAGTTCATCATGGCAGGAAAGACATAGTAGCTGAGGCTGGAGATGGTTACATCAGTTCAGTCAGGAAGCCCAGCAGGATGAATGTGGGTTCTCATCCAGCTCTCTTCTTTTTATAGATTCCCTATGGAGTAGGGCCACCCACAATTAATTAAGATAATGCCTCCCAGGCATGCCCAGAGGCTGGGTTTCTAGGCGATTCTAGACCTGTCAAGTTGACAATCAATACAGACCATCATAGCTGGCAACTCTTACCTACCTGCCCATCACCACAAAGCATAAGTCACATTTCCTGATCTCTTTCTTTACACCAGGCACTGTCTGTCACAGCAAAGTCACACAGATTTGTTCAGTGATTTCCTCCCAGCATTCCACAGGAGGACCCATTATCCTTCCATTTTACAGACAAGAAAACTGAGAAGAAAAGAGACCGAGTGGCCATCACTCCCTGAGCAGCACCAGTTGCTCGGGAGCTCTGCTTTTCTTCTCCTCACAGAGGCTTTTCTGACTTGGCAGCCTGGATTAGGAAAAGGTCAGAGCCATGGTCGTGTGGTAGGAACACAGGCTTTGTGAAATCAGCACAGGTCAGTCCACCCCGCTGTCAGCGCCTCTGGACCACAGCCATCCTGAGGAGCTGGGAACGCATCCTTCAGGAGATGTGAGATGTAGTCCTGCTCCCACTTCTGTTTCCACTGCCCCTTACTTCCCAGACACTTCGTCCCTCGTTAAGACACAGGTCCATGTCCTCAGTGCAAAGCGAGTGAGTTGGGGTTTCCCTCTCCACTCAAGATCTGCCCAAGCGCCCTTGAGTTTAGAGGTGCCACTTGCCCACGCAGACAGACTCGACCCTGGCAAACCAAGCGAGGGGGCTTTCATTCCCTGGATATTCCTGCTCGCAGCCAGAAACGCAGCTTCTCAAAGCCCTGTTGTGCTGAGTGATTCCAGCAGCTTCCAAAACAAAATTAGACGAAGGCCCAGCTAGAGAAATGTTCCACCCCTGGACTTTGCGTATAGGATTATTATTCACTTGTTATCATTCAAAACAAATAAGAGTGATAAAACATCAATTGGAGCCAATCCAGGACAGAAGGAACTGGGATATCTAATAAAAACGGTAGCATTCCACAAATAGAAAGTACGAGAAAATGCAGAAAAGCAATAGCAGAGGACGTTCTGCACCTTCCTCTCAAACAGGTCACCTGGAATAACACCAGCTGTGATGTCCCCTCACTGCTAAGGACACCCCTGATGGCAGGACGAGCAGGTTCCCATCTCCCTCCCTCTCTGGTGGCAGTGAGTAGAGACTCCAGAGGGAAGGAGCGGGATTTGGGCTGGAGATGTAGGGTGTTTGCCTGGCATGTGCATGGCCTGGGTTCCCAAGCAACATGGGAGAAGAGGAAGAGGGGAGAAGGAGGGAAAGAGGGAGAAAGAGGATGGGGGAGAAGGAGGAGGAAGAGAAGAGGAAAAGAAGGAAGGGTCAGGAAGAAGTAAGAGAAGGAGGAGAAGGAAGTGGAGGAAGAGGAAAAAGGAGGAGGCGGAAGATGGGGAGGAAGGAAAGGAGAATGAGGAGAAGAAAGAGGAGAAGGAATAAGAAGGAAGAGGAGAAGAAGGGAGAGGGAGAAGAGAGAGGAGGAGGAAGAAGAGTTATCACATCACCGTTTATAAAATTCTTTGCTCTCCACTGGGAAGCAGTCAGTGACCTCATGTTCAGCAAATCTCATTATTCCAAAGGGCCTTTAACTTGCGCAGATGTCCAGGGTTAACCTGGGAGACATTAGGGAAGGATGACCACCACTAGCCTTCCAAGGGTGACTTCTCCCAAGGAACCAGTGACAGATTAGCGAATGGAAGACTCTTGTCCCCAGAGCCTGGCCCTGCGAATCTCATTGTCTGAGGAGCACCCTTATCCTGCTCTGGGCTCCACCCTGCTCCAATGGCCCCTGTCTTGGGTTCTTCTGCGTTGGCTCCTCTGCCCCTTCTAAAAGGAGGCTCTTGCCTGTGATGCCAACTTTGTGGGTACTAACCTCTTCCTCTCTGTAAGGTGACAACTCTATTTCCAGAAAGAAAACAGACAGGAATGAGGCAGACCCCATACCTGCCCTCTGCCTGCTCTCCCACACAGTTCAGTCCTCAGCTCCCACCACCATGCTTGATGTGGGGGAGGGGACAAGAGCAGAGTGCCACCACCGAAGACACTGTGATGTCTAGAACAGGGATCAGGGATGATGGGACGAAATCCTAATTTTTTTAATTCACAACAATGTGCCTAGTCCTTGCATGGAATCAAGAAAATGTTCTTTCATCATAGCTTCTATAACACCACAAAACTTTAAAAACTGGAAACAATAATATCCAGCAGTAAATCCCAAGTATATAGCATTCAATCTCAGCTCTATGAAGATGGGAAATACATACCACAGTACTGGGGATTGTTTTCTCTGCCAACACACACACACACACACACACACACACACACACACACACACACACAGACATACAATCAGTTGTCCCAAGAGAAGCCATTATACACAGTATGGCTGACCATTGGACCAGGGTGGGCAACTGACCTAAGCCAGGAAAATTTTCTCCTTCCCTAATGATTCCCTGAATTGGAACTGAGGGAACCTTTTCCTTTCAGCAGCAGAAACCGCAGGTAGTGTTAGAGCTGCAGATACGGCCCGTGAACTGCTCCATTCTGCAGACAGAGAGCCTGATCACAGACTGAGAGATGGGCAGGGGGAGACAAGAGAGGAAGCAGCTAGGAATGTTCTGGAAAGCTAAGACATCCCCTGTCTCATCGTGTCAGAGGCCTGGAAACATTTCTATGGTCCATGAGAAGACAGCCCAGGTCCTGACAATGAAGCCCCATGCCATCACAGCCCTTTGGGTGGAATTTCCGTCACTTGTAACCAAAAGAACGCTAACCATTGTGCATCTCTTCAAACGCCCCACAACCTAGACCTCTTCCTACTCCTGTGAAGTATGGGTGAGGCTGGGACATCAGATTACAACTGACCTATTTTTCTATTTGAAGAGATTTTTTTTTTCAAATTTTCTAGTATGAGCATTTTTATCATCTGGTGTTCAGTACTCAGTCACACAACCTACATCTTTGCACAAGACGGAAAGAGAACTTTAGTTCTCAAAAAGCTTATTAAATTTGTGTGTATATGTGTGTGTGCGTGTTCTATAGTAAATCCTCCCATTACACATAAGAACTAAAACCCTGTACCCTATCACCATGGCTGGCTCTGGTGGCCCAGGTCCGAGCCCTTCCTCTCCAGACCTTTGGAGCTGCTAGTGTGAGGTCTTGTCCTTGATGTCTGAAGCTCTGTGTTGGCCATGGCCTTGGCTTCCATCTCCCCACTCTGGGTTCTCTGCTGGTTGCTTATCTGATGGTCAGCCATTTGCATGTATGGACAGACAGACAGGAAGGAAGGGAGAGTTGTTCCCAAGATCCTATATGGTGTGACCACTTGTCTTTCCTTCCCTGGCTTTGGAAATTCGCTGCTATTTTGGCCTTTTCTGGGCCTTGTCCTTTTTCCAATGAAGCCTTCACAATCTGTTTTGCTCAAACCCAGAGCAAAGCCTCTTCTCAGAACACTTGGCTGGCACACCCCCTAGTGGTGTTCTGGTGAACTCCCCCCTCCATGACTGCAGGGTAAGTAAGACCCCTGGGGATGGGGGGTTGGGGTTTAGGTGAAGGTCACATTTGGAAAAGCAGGATAAAAACGATGGCAGAGTTTGGGGTGGTGGCTTTTTTCCAGGTGGATTTCACCAAGCCTTTTATCTGCTAACAGCACTTGGCTTCTTAGGCTTTGGGGAATGGCTCATGGCTGACATTTACTAGACAGCCTTTTCAGTCATAGAACCTCCATCTGTAGACAGAGAAGCTGATACTCAAATAGGTCAAGTAGCAGCCAATCATAGCGGCTCACACCACTGTGTGTCACTGGGAGGTTGAGACAGACGGATTGCTGGGAGTTCAAGGCCAGCCTTGGCTAGAGTAAGATCCCCATGTCAAGAAAAAAAAGTTCAAATACCTTGTTTCTGTGACCTAAGAGTTCAAGTTCTTAATAGTTACAAGACTCTGGCTATAGCTTACAGTCCCTGCATCACTGGTCACCAGGAGCAGCAATGCCCATGGAGGGCAGAGGGCTCCCTTGCCGCCCTGGGGAAGCTTCCTGGTGCCCATGAGAGCGAGAGTCCAGCTCTCCAGGCCACATTTTTCTTGTAGTTCTCAGCAATGGGGGCGGGGGGGGGGGTAACAGGCCGCCATGTTGGGAACCCAAAGATACACATGCCCCAGTGGTATTATGGATGCACAAGAGAATATTTTTTCTTGTTCTTAAGAGAAGCTTGGTTCCTTGTGGCTTCATGTACTTGCTGTCTGGTTTTATAAGCAATAGGACATTCTGAATGCATCCATGTTTTCTCAGCAACTGAAAATGGAGAGGAGAATGCCTCATATTTTAATGGCCAGTTTAATTCTGACAATGTTTCTGTTCTTTTCCTTTTTGTGTTTTCGTCTGCTTTGGGGTTTGCTTCCTTTTGTAAACATTTAATTTCAAATAACATAATCCAAAGATAACTTATTGACTCATATAATTGAAAAGCTTGGCCTTCAGGCACAGCTGGCTCCAGGAGCTCAGCTGAGATCGTCATTAAATATGAACGCATGTCTTTTCTCTTTTTAAACAGCACACAGAATATTCTGCTCTGTGTGTCTTAGCCCCTTGTGATTAACAATCAGCCTGTAAATAACTTCATGGTGCTGAGTTTGGGGCTGGCCTCTCCCTTCCAGCCCAGGCCTTGCAGCTCCCTCTGTTGCATATTGATGTTGACCCTCCTTCCTTGCTGGGTCTAAGGCTTTTCCCTCTAAGGATGAGCCCTTGTGATGTTGATGTACACGCGTGCACACAGCCCTTGTGACGTTGATGTACACGTGTGTACATGAGCCTTGTGGTGTTGATACACACATGTGTGCACATGAGTGTATATGTCATTAGTGTTCAATGTTCTCTGAGATAATACTTCATACAAGTGAAGGGTTTTCCAGTTATCTATTTTACCACTCTATCACTTATAACTCCATAATTAACCTGACAAAATACACACCATCACCGTTATAACCACAGTTTAAGACCCATTAAAGAGCAGGGGAAAGAGGGTGAAACAATACAATCCATAGATGGATTATACATATACATATTTAAATTCACATGAGTGTGTGCGCAAGACACATAAAAATGGCAAATAAGGAAATTTAACAAAAGAAGACAGATAGATAATCCCAGATTTTAATACCACCCCCAAGGTAGAACAGGTGGTGAAAATATAATAAAACATGTTGCAAGGAACCTGTCATGAATTTTAAAAACAAAAACGCCCACAGACCACACAAAGTGCTCTGACACTGGGCTAAATCTGAAGTTCCCAAACTATTTTAAATGACAAGGCAGAAGGTCCTGGGAGAGGGAATCCAGCAGAAGTGCTTTAAGGCAATTGCCGCCTTAAACCTGTAGAGAACCTGTAGAGAGGCAAGTAGCCTGGAGCCCACTCCCCTTTGCCACGCAGGCCACACGCAGATGTCCCCAGTCCCTCGGGGCCAGATCATGTTTTGTGACAGCCTGTGGACCAAGACCTCTGGGAGCCTCCTATCCCCACATCCCTACCTGGCCTGTGATTTCTCAGTAGTGGACATGTGACCAGAAACTGGGCTTATGCCTGTGGACAACCACTTCTGGCGCTCTGTGTGAAAGTAGACTGAGACCATGGTCCTCGTGGGCAGGTAGATGCCCTCTCTCACAGACCCCGCACTTGGTCATGTGTTCCTGTCTCTCTCTACGAACAGCGAACTCTCTTCACCACCTTCACTCACACAAACTTAACACACACACACACACACACACACACACACACACACACACACACACACACGGAGATCATTTAAAAACAAACATAACCTAACAAGATGTCAAGAAACTGGAAACCTTGTGCACTGGCGATGGGAAGGAAGGTCAGGGGCAATCAGGATGGAACATGGCATCGACTCTTCCACACAGACCAGTAGCTTCTCTCCTGGATACGCATGACCAGATAAGCACACAGCCATGATCATAGCCACAGGGGAGAGCAGCACATCCATGTCCATCATGGCTGGGTGGAAAGACAGAAAGTGGAAACATTATTCGGTCACAAAAAGGAAAGGCCTTCCAACACAGGCTGTGAGACCAGTGAACATGGAGGACGCTACACTCAGAGAAATGAGCCAGACACAGAAAGACAAATGCATGTGCTGGGACCATGAGGGACCCCTGAAGAAGTCAACTTCATAGAGACTCTGGGGCTGGCGCTAGAGCAGAGCTGGAGAGATGTTAAGGGGGACATTTCACTTTTGCCTGACAGAGTTTCTGGCGACTGACAGCACTCTCATGCCAACATATTTAACCCACTGAAACTCTACCAGGGTCAAAGCGATGCATTTCATGTAATGTGCATTTACCACAGTTGAACTTTTAGACACCGGGACCATCCGACTCGAATGACTCATCTGCACACTGTCTCGGGACACAAGCCTGGCATTCCTGTTGTAGTTAACCTTTCTCTCATTGCTGCAACAAAGAGCCCAAACAAAAGAGGCTTGTGGAGGAATGGGTTTATTAGGCTTACAGACTCCAGGGGAGACTCCATCATGGCAGGGAAGACGGTGGCATGAGCAGAGGGGTGGACATCACCTCCGCCACAGCACTGCAAACATACTGGCAAGGGGAAGCTGGCTTATAACCCCCATAAGCCCGCCCCCAACAACACAGCTCCATCGAGGTTGTAAAACCCAAAATGCCATCAGCTGAGGGTGGATCATTCAGAGCACATTTGTTTGTGGGGGACACCTGGATCAAACCATGACAATCCCCATCCTGCTCAGACACCTGCCACCCCCCACCAAAGGTCAAGGTGCTGAAGGATGGCCAGAGCAGAGGAGAGCGAGCTGGCACACCCGAGTGTGAATCCCGGCTCTGACACTTACCAGAAGCAGGGCCTTCAGTCAGTCACTTCAGCTCTGATCCTCCATCTTTTCAGCTGGTGAGTGAGCTGATGCCCTCCATGTTCCCTCAGCTTCTTACAAACCTGGATCAATGAGGGTTTGCTGCCCTCATGGCTTTCTACTCCAGACTCTTCTCTTGACAAACAGCACTGTGATCATTTCTTGCCTCCGGATACAGGGAACAGGAAGTCAGATGCTCATAGATAGACTTATTCATCTTCGTGCCTCCCAGCACAGGAGACCAAGCATGTATAAGTGTGTGATGGTTAGGTTTTGTTGTCAACTTGGCCTTTGTAGTAATCTTGGGTGGGTCTCTGAGGATGTTGTAGGAAGGCAGCCTCTCAGCAAGGGGCAGGATGTAAAGAAGCTCAAAGAAGCTAGAAGTAAACATCCTTTCCTGTGTGGGCAGTGCAGGAAGGAAATTCCAGAGATTCAGGAAGCCATGAAGACTGGGGAAGAGTTGCAAAACCTCACCCTAAGGCTATATAAAGGGGAAGAAATTCTCGCCTGTTTGCTGTTCTGTGTGTATGGTGTTGGTGATGGGTTTCTCTTTCTGCTCAGACCTGTGAAAGGGGAGCAGCCTCTTTTGCTGTTTTGGAACTTCCCCTGAGTCTGTAGCTTCAATAAATCCTTTCCTCCCATAAACTGTGCCTGGTTTAGAGATTCATCTCACTGGTGTGTGGCTATGACAAAGTGCTCCATAAGTATTCTTAAATCAAGCTACTGACCAACAGCTCACTGAATGCTGAGTATGGGCCAGACGATTCCACATAAAACCAAATGCACAAAGTGGCACTTGCATCTGGAGTTCATTCACAGTAGCTAGAGGCCCTGGTGCCTATTCTCTCTCTCTCTCTCTCTCTCTCTCTCTCTCTCTCTCTCTCTCTCTCTCTCTCTCTCTCTCTCTCTCTCTCCTTGAAAATAAGCAAATATTTTCTTTAAAAAGAATCAAGATCAAAACACAACTAGACATACATGACCAGAGGAGCTGGAAAGATTCTCAGTGGGTAGTGTTTGCCACGCAGCCTGTAATGGAGGTGGAAGAAGGCAGATCCCTGAGACTCACTGGCAGGCAATCTAGCCTACTTGGTCATCTCCAGACCAGTGAGAGATCCTGTCTCAAAAATGGTGTCCCTGTGCAAACTCACCCATACAAATATGTGCACCCACACACATGTACACACTCATACACATATACACATGCACATGCCCATACACACATGCCCACATAGAACCACAAAAATGAATGAATGAATGAATGATCAGAAACAGAGGTGAGGTTCAAGCTGCAGCCTGAGGTCCCAACCAACCTGAGGAAAGCGTAAGAGGAGCCCTTCCCTACCCTTTTCCTGGCATCTAAAGTTCTCCTGGCCCTTATCATGTCCCCTCTGTAACTAGGCTGGTGCTAAATCCTCAAATTCACAGAGTTCTGTCATTTCAAGGTTGGGTCATTGGGAGACGGAGGTTAGATAAGGTCATCAGTGTGTGGACCCCCATGATGAGACTATTAGCTTTATCAATAAAGGAAACAACTCAAGAGACACTCCCTTGCTCTGTCTCACCATGAAGTGCCTTCCACCATATGGTAATGATGCGCAGGGCCCTCACCAGATGCCGAGCAGAAGCCAGCACCATGCTCTTGGACTTTCCAGCCTCCAGAATTGTAAGCCAAATAAGTTCTTTATAATAAATTCTTTATAAATTATTCAGTTTCAAGTATGTTGTTATAGCAACAGAAGATGAACAAAGATAACTGAACAGGCAAGAAGCCCCTCCCACCCCAGCTGCTTCAGGTCTGTCACACGAGGTCCATGAAGAATAGGAGAATCAGAGCTGGGCAGGACTGGACACCTTCCTGTAGGCTTGTCTGCAGGGTGACTTGGAGTGATACAGGCCGCATCCCTCCTCCTCTTCCTGCATGTGAAACCAGGAGGCTGGGATCCATGTGACTTGACCCCTTGGCATGCCTGGCATTATCATTACTGGACTGATGGCACCGTCTCTGGTGGGCCAAATGGACTGGATGCCCTCATTCTCTGGTCCCGCTGTCCTGCGCAGGTCACTCCCTTCCTGCAGGCAACACCAGCTGCCCAGGTAAGCACCACTGAGAAGAGATTTGGCACTTATCTAGTTAATTTGACCAATGGTGGCAAGCAAATAATACAGGTCAAAAAGTGTCCAGATCAGCTGCCTACAGGCTCAGCGTCCACTGCATTCACACCACCCAGGCTCATCCCTAACGATGGCTTCATCCTATCCCAGCATCCTGGGCTGTGCCAGCCTTCTGTGGCACCGTGTCCTTGGCTACGTTTTTTCTGAGACACCTCTCTATTCTACCACAGTGCCCTTCCCACCCAGGCATCTCTTCTCCTCTCCAAGGGCTTGTCCACAGAGCCGGAGCTCCACAGTGGTCAGGGGCGAGAGCATCTCCGATGCCAACCTAAACTCTGAGCAGATGAAATGTATTGACAGGAAACTTTCAACATTGGAAACGCCTTAAAAAACTTAAAAGTGGGGCTTGGGAAAATGGCTCAAGCGTGAAGACCAGTGTTCAGATCTCCAACACCCACATATATGCCAGGTGGCCATGGCAACCTGCCTGTGATCCCAGTAAGTGGGAGGTGGCCACAAGGGGTCACTGGGGGGGGGCGGTGCAAGCTGGCTGGCCTAGACTACTCACATCAGCTCTGGGTCCAAGTGAGAGACCCGCCTCAGTAAATAAAGCAAAGAGTAGTCAAGAAAGACACTTGGTGTTAACCTGTGGCCTTCATGGGCACACATGTGCGCCAACACACCGACCAGCGTACATTCTCTCCCTCAGACCGCTGTGGTGGTTGGAATCAGATGTCCCCATAAACCCATGTGTTTTGAATGCTTGGTTCTCAGCTTGTGACAATTTGGTTGGTGGGGCCTTGCTGGATGAGGTGTACCTGGGGTGGGCATTGAGGCTTATTAACCTCTAATTTGCCAGTGTTGGGCACACTCTCCTGCTGCTGTTGTCCACCTGATGTTGGCCAGGAGGTGATGTCCAGCCTCTGTTCATGTCACATTGTCCCTGCCATCACGGTGTTTCCCCTTGAGTCTGTAAAGCCTCTGGTATGGTGCTTTGTGCAGCAACACAAAGGCGTAAAAAAAGACCCTTAAAGTAATATAAGTGTACCACCAGGATGTCGGGAACCCACGAAGCTGAAGTGTAGGGAAGTAGGTGCTAGACTGGGCTGAATGTCTCCTCCTCCCAAGGCCCATGTGTTAATAGCTTGGTGGCCAGACCGTGATGCTGTTGGGAGGCAATGGTTCTTGAGGTGGTGGAGTCTCGAAGGGTGCTGGGACACCAGCCTCTTCTCCCTCGTGTTAAAGCTGGTGTGAGGTAAGTAGCCATCTTCATCACCCACCCCCGCCATGATGCTCATGCTTCAATGACCCAGAGCAATTGCCCTGACAGCCTCGGACTAAAGCCTCAACACCATGAGCCACCAAAAACCTATCCCCTTACTAGGCTGGTTCACCCAGGCATGACCTTACAGTCACAGAACACTGACTAAGCCAGTAGGGGGAAAGAGGATTGGGTCAACCTTCTAACCCAGACTGCACCATCTCATAGCTACCCATGCCTCACCTCCCTATACTTCCTCATATCAGGGTCACCAGGCCATTCCCTCTGCCCAGATGATAAAGAACAAAGTCCTCTGCATGACTGAAGAAACTTACAGTCTACTCACAGACCATGCACATCAGCTAACACTAAATTAAGATGTTCTGCTAGAGAAACAGAAAATATAAAATCTCAGAAGCTTAGAGCAGGGGCTTTGTCTTTAAAACATACACTGAGAGGCAGACAGCCCGCAAGTGGGGAGACAAGCCCCCTTGGTCACTGCCTTCATTTCCACTAAGGCCTCAGCTTTGGAGACCCCTGCTCTATCTGTAGAGTGACAGCCAGCGAAAGTTCAGACTGCATCCTGAGCAAAGCCCATTTCTCCCTGGTTCTATCCTCAGAGGTGGTAGCTCCTTAGCAGGACCTTGTTGGAAGTGGCCAGAATGAGCCAGCTAACGATCTGAACTTTTCCAGATCTTCCCAAGAGGCAACAGCTTCAGTCAAGGTGGGCTTCGCTTCCCAGCTCCCACACAATGATTCAGTCTGATGCTCTAGCAGCGCACAACCAGCTTAAAAGATCTACGTACCTGCCTTGCCACCTGTCGCAGTCAGCCACATGCTACTGGGATGAATCTTCAAACCAGGCACAATTTGGGGGAGGAAAGTATTTATTCAAGCTACAGATCCAGGGGAATTCCCATAAAAGTGAAAGAGGCTGTTCCTCTTTCACAGGTCTGAGCAGAGAGAGAAACCCATCACCAACACCATACACACAGAACAGCAAACAGGCAGGAGGGCCAAGGAGAGAATTTCTTCCCCTTTATATAGCCTTAGGGTGAGGTTTTGCAACTCTTCCCCAGTCTTCATGGCTTCCTGTGTCTCTGGAATCTCCTTCCTGCACTGCCCACACAGGAAAGGATGTTTACTTCCAGCTTCTTTGAGCTTCTTTACATCCTGCCCCCTACTGAGAGGCTGCCTTCCTGTGAACAGACTCAGAGACCCACCCAAGATAATTAAAAAGATCAAGTTGACAACAAAACCTAACCATCACACCACCCCTCAATCAGCAACTCTTGGGGAGGGGGGATGTGCCACACAGGAGGAATGCTGAGGAGCTGGAACTTGTGCCTGAGAGAGCAAACCCCCACCCAGGCACAAGTTTGAACTCCTATCATGTCAACACAGAGGAGATGTTTGTCCCGGTGAGAAGAAGGCATAGAGACCATGGCTCCCACCTTTGGGTAGGCAGAGCCCTTGTGTGAAGAACAGATCCATCTTGCTCGGAAAATGCTAAAGGTATACAACCAGAACCAGTTAGAGGAAGATACAGAAAGGCAGATTTGGACTCAGGGTTGGTGAGAACTTTTGGACAAGCCATAATTACACAAAGATAGAACAGATTGTCTTAAAATGCCACGAACTCAGCCACTAGAGGGATCAAAACAGGCTGTGTGGCCTTCCAGCGGTGCAGGAAGGCAGGCTCAAGGGTCAGCTAGCAAAATGGTTCCAAGCCACACCTCTACAGTCCAGTGGCTCAGGGGATAGAGATCACAGGGCTCATTCCCTGTGTTCTCTTTTGAGTCACCATTCTGGAGCATCAACAGACTGAAGAACATGTCAGGGAGTTGAGGCAATTCATGACCTAACCTAGAAAAAAATGAGCCCTGTACACTGCTGATTGGGATGCAAACTAGCCCTGCTGACATTGTAATAAGTATGGAGGATCCTCAGAAAATGAAAGTAGAACTCCTATACACCCAGCTATATGCCCCAGCTATACCATACTCATTGATGCCCAGCATGTGCCTGAAGGCATCTAAGCCAGCAGACCATAGAGATACCTGCTCACCCACGTCTGGTGTGGCACTGTTCACAGCAGCTAAGGTATAGAATACACACAGGTGACTATCAACAGATGAATGGATAGTGAACACGTGTTATAGGTACACAATGGCGTTTTATTCAACCATAAAGAAGAAAGAAATCATCCGCTTGCAGGAAATTGGGTGGAAATGGAGGCAGAAAGACAAGTATCACATGCTTTCTTTCATTTCTGGAAGTTCAATGTTTTAAAAATATTTTTATTTATTTATTTTTTTGCAAGCAGAGAGAGAGAGAGAATAGGTGTGCCAGGGCCTCTAGCCACTGCACATGAACTCTAGGGGCATGTATCATTTTGTGCATCTGGCTTTACATGGGAACTGGGGAATCGAACTTAGTCGTTAGGTTTTGTGGGCAAGCTCCTTAATCGCTGAGCCATCTCTCCAGCCCCTGGAAGTTCAATTATTTAAAGACTTGAAAGTATAACAGGGACCATTTTTCTCAGAGGAAGAGAAGGCAGGAAGTGAGTCACCTGTATGTTGCACCTGTTTGAAAATGTGACAGTGAAACTCGTCATTTTGTACAATTAATTTATGCTAAGGTTGACCTGCTCTAGGTTACTTGATTCCTGGTCCACTGCTCTGGGGAGATCATCAGGAGAAACCTCCTTAGTGAGAGGCTTACCAGGCAGGAGGAACCCACACTCGGGACAGATGTGTTGAGCACCCTGGCTCCTCACAGCCTTCTCCTGCTTTGCTGTTCCTACTCCCAGAAACCCAACTGCCAAGTTTGTCCACAAAGTTAGGCAGCCAGGTGCATGGCTGATGAACCCTAGCACACTTCCAGAAGTTTGCAGACTGTGTCCTTGGAGCCAGCAGTGTAGAGTGTGGGTCCCCACTCGTGTTCTATATTGCAAAACTGAGACCAGTACGTCTATAAACCCTTTTAAAGCACTGCCTAATGCTTCTTGTGGGCCAAAAGTTTTGTCTTCTCTCTTGGGATTTATCTACAGGTGCCCTGGGGACAGCTAGTATGACTATTTAGAACACATATAATAAACCAACTGTTCCATCCCTGTGTGTTTTTAATAAGTGTGGACAATACACTCCAACATAGTTATGGGGAAAGAGAAATGTAAGCCTCTGAATAGATATTTGGACCTAATGAGCCACTGAGCCCAGGCAGATAACAGCCCATCCTACCTTTCAGCCCAAAGAAAGCTCAGGTGGAAGGGAGAGAGAGGGAGAGACAAGAGGGAATAAATAGCTAATTATGATAAACTGGTTTCCTTGGTAACTGTTTATAACGGCATGATGGTGTGTATATTTAATGATAAACACAAGAGTCTGATGTAAGATCATATAAAGCCGACTCTCCATGCTGGGTGTACTCTGGAAGAGGTGCAAATGTGAACTTCTTTCAGGCTACAAAAATCAGAGGCGCTTTCTCTAACCTCACCTCAAACATCTGTTAGTACTTTATTCTCTGAGAGCCGGATTCAAGAAGATGAAAACGTACTTACGGTGCTCAGGGAATCGCATGTGCCCATTCCACCCTCAGAGCTGCTGTTATGACGTTCACTCCTGTTTCCCAGCTGGGCACTGTGGGCTCAAGCGTGACCCACCCTGTGGCTCAGGGAGGGACACACAGTGAGCAGTGGAGAAGGAAGAAGCCCACGCAAGCTTGCCAGCCATCAGTCTCCCCCCGGGACAGCCATGTTATCCTGTTACTTCTGTGCTCCAGGCCTATATTTCCAGGATATCTAGATCCAAACTTGTGAGAATAACATCTTGGTTAAAAATATTTGGGACAATGACAAGTACTGTTTCAGTTACTTTTGCAATGTCGTGACCAAAATCCTGGAGAAGGGTGTAAGGGGAGGAATGATTGACCTTGGCTGAGGGTTGCAGAGGTAGGGAGGGTGGGACAGAGCAGTTCCCACCATCTTCAGCGGGCAGGCAGCAGACAGGGAATGCAGAAAGAAGCCAGGCATCCCAAAGACACATCCCAGTGATCCACGCCCCCTGACCAGGCCCCACCTCCCAAAAAGACTGTCATATTATGGACCCACCAAGTGATTACTGTAGTCATGAGAGCGCTCATCTAAAGTCCTCACAGACACACCCAGGGGTGGGCTTTGCTAATCTCCTGGGCATTTCTCCATCCTTTCAAATTAACAAACAAGATTAACCATCACAAACACTGTTGAATCACAAAACCAAGATGAGCTTGGGCCCATGGACCAAGTCCAGCCCACTGCCTGTTTTTGTAAATAAAGTTTTATTGGAACAGCCGTGTCCATCTATGTATGTGCCTTTGGTGGTTAATTTCACGCTTCAGTAGTAGAATCAAGCAGGTATAAGAGACTGTAGGGCCCACAAACCTTAAAAATATTTACTATCTGGACCTTTATCAGAAATGCTTGCCAACCCTGCACTGGACTCTCCTATTACAGATCCCTCTGCATGCCTTGTCCCAGGACCCACAGCAGCCCTGGTGACCACAGGCAGAACTACCCCTCGCACAGAAAATGGTCAAGGTCTGGTCAAGGTCGTTCCTAGGTCAAGCATGAAGATGAAGGTCCCAGATGGATACAGAAGGCATTATCTTCCTGTGGATGAGTTGGGAGCCCTCCTCCTCCTCAAGGCCTTCCTGAGCTCCACAGCACACTACCTTGCTGAAAGGACTCCATGAAACATCTTTTGATCTCCTGGGGGAAGACCTGGGAACAGCATCCAGGAGAGTCTCTCAGTCTTAGCTCTGAGCTCCTGTTGTTTCCTCCGCCCAGGATGTCTCTCCGTTTCATTCCTCCCATTTCCAAATCCAGCATATGGCGGCCACAGCACCTTCCCTGAATGTCCGTAAAATTTCTCTCTGTCCCTTCTTCACTGTGACTCAGGCGCCTACATGTTACAAAACATGGCCTGTCTGTGTCTTCTCTTCGAGATGAAAAGCTAATGCGTCAGCCTGATTCATCAGAAAAGCTCATGGTGCCGGCTACTAGGATCAGCTTGACGAGATCTGGAATCACCTAGAAGACAAAGTCCTAGCATTTCTGTGAGGGAGCTTCTAGGTTGGCTTACTTGAAGGAGGCAGACCCGCCCAGTGTGGGCAGCGCCATTCCCTGGGCTGGGGTCCTGGATGGAATACGAACATGAAAGAGAACTGACCATCATCACACAGCCCTGAGTGCCTGGGGACAGCCCTAAGTGCCCAGGACAGCCCTAAGTGCCCAGGATAGCCTTAAGCACCCAGGGACAGCCCTAAGTGCTCAGGACAGCCCCAAGTGCCCAGGATAGCCCTAAGCACCCAGGGACAGCCCTCACCTCTCACACTGCTCTTACCTCCCCGGTGCATCATCTGGGGCCTCAAGGAGTCTCAGCAAAGTCCCAAACAGTCCATATGCTGCGCACCTTGTCAGTGTCATGGGTGGCGGTCTGAGAGGGCAGCACCTGGAGGGGCACAGTTGCTCTGGCTGGTGCTCATTTAAGAAGCAGGTAGGTGCAGCTTGTTGATGGTGATGGTGGCCTCCGAGTCTTTCTCCTCACCCAGGTGGCTGTCTGTCTGACTTGCCACAAAGGATGGGGTGAGGATGAGCATTAAGCTTAGCGTTAGGGTTGAGTCTGAAGTGTCCCCAGGTTCATTTGATTGGACACCTGGTCCCCAGTTGGTGGCTCTGTTATGGGAGATGGTGGAGCCTGAACCTCTGCCCTGTGGCTGTCAGAAGTAGATCACCAAGGGCAGGTCTTCAATACCACTTTTGGTTCCATCCGAACCTGTCACATCTGGGATGTGAGGACCCTCGGACACATGTCACTGTCACCGTGCCTCTCCTGCCGTGATGGACTGAAACTGTGAGCTCAGATAAACCTTTCCTCTCTTAAGTGGTTCCAGCCAGGTACTTTGTCACAGCAACACAAAAGTAACTGATACATGTCACAAGGCTTTGAGCAGTAGAGAGTGACAGTCACACTGGACTAAACGTGGGGCAATGGTCACCACTTCTTGAATCTGTTTTCTTGCCCTAAGTGTAGAAGCCACCTTCAACCTAGTGGCTTCAAAGGGCCTCTCTTTATAAGCTACATTTTCTAGCTCCAACAACTATTTTATCCAATTTCTTGAGGAAAAGCCCTTCCCTTCCCTGCCCCGGAGGGATTCTTCATTCTCAGCATTGTCCCCAGGCGTAGACCATGCATTCACACATAGGTACTGAATAAACTTTAAAGAGAACATATTTAATTCTTCACCTAGTAATTTGCACTTACTGTTTATGTGCTGCCCTTGTCTTTTATTTATAAAATTAATTTTCTTATTTCTGTCCAGCATAGAGAATAGTTACTTCATACTGTGTTCAAATACATTCTGCTTTGCTCATCAATGAATGCATTGTTCATTACGCTGAAAATTATTCTTGCATCTGAAGAAAAGAAGGAAGGAGGGAGGGATTAAGGGAAAGGAGAGAAGGAGGGAGGGAGGACACATTGTTGTCTAATTTCAAGTAACTATGATGAGTCTGAAGCTGATTTCTTTTTCCTTTATACAACCTTCTTTCAGAATATCTTAACACACACACCCAAAAAAAAACTACAAATTACCTCATTTAAAATTTTTTCTAAAAAAAAGTTGTACTTGAACATGCCAGAATGAGTGATGTCTAAATCTCTATGCCAATTAAAAAGATAAAATTAAATAAAAACTCTTGGGATGAGGAGATGCTCAGTGGATAAAGCACCTGTCACACAAGGATGATGACCTGAGTTCAGATCCCCAGCCCCCATGAAAATGCTGGCTGAGCATGGTGGTCACCTGTGATCCCAGTGCTCGGGAGGCAGAGACAGGGAATCCTAGAGCAAGCTGGCAGAGAGACCCTGCCTCAGGAAATAAGGTGGACAGTAATTGTTGTAGTCAGCCACACGCCGCTGGGATGAATCTTCAAACCAGGCACGATTTGGGGAGGAAAATTTATTGAACAAATCTAGGGGAAGTTAAGGAAAAAGGCTGGCCCCTTTTCACAGATTCAAGCAGAGACAGACAGAAGCCCAGCACCTGCACCAAGCAAGCACGGTGTAACACACTGTGATTCCCAAAATGCAGATCTCCAGACCAGGGTTCTGGCTCTTCTTTTGCATATCTATCCTTAGTATTTTACATCCAAATTAGAAAGGGTCAGTCCCCAGGAGGCAAGGCCAAAGTGGCACTTCCTCCAGCCAGAAGCCTGGAAACAATAATTTTAATAAATCCTTAATTCTTTTGGGGGACATTATTCAAACTACCACAGTAATCAAGGGAGACACTCAGCATCAGGTATGCTCACACCCATGGGAACATGCATACACACACACATACAATAAGAATCCCAAATACCCTCCCACCACCTCCCACCAACATCAATGAGGCATCCCCATGACTATGGTCAGCTCATGTCTCCCTCAGCAGATGGTTAGGCACAACGCAAGCGTGCATGAAAAGGACTCCTAGGAGGACACCTACTCCCAAGCTACAGGAGAGTCCTTCCCAAAGACCAGCCCTTGCCTCCCGCCTCAGAGAGCTAGACGCCATCGCTGGGGAGGTTAGAAGAGCCTGCCATGCCTCAGAGACCCTAGGATCGTGCTGAGCAGTCACAGCACACGTGCAGGATGCCGTGTGGTCATGTGCCATTGCCTTCCAGACAGAACACACCTCCATTCACATTCTCTACTTACAGCTAGGCGCTATTTCAAGACAAAGGATAACACAGGTCGGGCCTCTCTCTAGAATAATTCTGCCAGGCAAATCAGACCCTCTCTGCATTGGCTACAAAGCTCCTCTCACTGGATTCCAAAAGATCGCTGTAACTTGGCCATATTTCGGGATTTGGTTAGGAAATTTCCACAATTCAAGCTTTTATAAACTCTACCGATGTCTCCATCCAGCATGGAGTTTTTAAATGTTTTTTATTGGAATAAAGTTATATATATATAATATAATTATATATATATTTATTTGTTTATATATAATTATATATAATATAATAAAATTATGTATATATATAAAACAATATGCCCAGTATCATAAGTTATTAGAGAAAACCATTGAAACCAGGATGACATTCCCTTTTATACATTAGATATCCTTCCCCCCTCCATGGCTCTTACATTCTTTCCACCTTGGCTAAGATCAAGTATAGTATCTGTTCTTATCAGAATGGAGTCTTTTATGCTGAAAAATCCTAAATTTCTAAATTCTTTTCATATGTCTTCACTATACTCTGGGCAGGAACAGCAAAAATGTTCAAAACTTGGCACTGTAATTCTTCTTGTAATAACTGAGATGCCCTTAAGAATTTGGGCAGAGAAATTTCATTGTAGAATTAATTATAGAAGCAATGGGTTAGAGAGATTGCTCAGTGGTTAAAGATGCTTATTTGCAAAGCCCGCTGGCCCAAGTTTGATTCCTCAGTACCCACAAAAAGGCAGATGCACAAAGTGGCACATGTATCTGGAGTTTATTTGCAGTGACAAGAGGCCCTTGGCATACCTATTCTCTCTCTCTCTATCTTTCCTAAATAAACAAAATAGAGTAAAAATAGAAGTAATACAAATTAAATATCTAATAAATTAAATATAATCTTAGTGTAACCTAAATAGAAATAATATAGAAGTAGTCAAATACATTTTGAAAATGTGATAAAAAAAAAAATCATCACCAGGGTGATGAAGACAGACATTGAGGATACTTAAAGCCTTCCAAAGCTGTAATCTAGAAGATGCTGAGAGCTCAACTCTAAAGTAGACTTAAAACCCTTCCCACCATGGATCAGGGAACTTTATGGCAGAGGGGGCAGAAAGAATGTAAGAGCCATGATGGGGGAATATCCAATGACTGACTGGTGCTCACAGGACTCATAACCCTCACCTCCACTGAGCACACCAGCGATCCCACTGGGCCCACAGCGGAGGGGGACAGGGAGGAGGGAAAAGTTACCAACGTGTGACTTTTTCATACACAGTTTTTACTTGCTAAACAAAATAATCTAGGCATGGTGGCACACACCTCCCAACCCTCGGGAAGTTGAGGCAAGAGATTGTGAAGGAGAGGCCGGGGCGGGCTTCATAGTGAGATCTTGTCTCCAAAAATGTTGCCAAAGAAGAGTTATAAAACATTTTTAATGACATGGGCTGGAGAGATGGCTCAGCAGTTAAGGCACTTGCCTCCAGTGCCTAAGGCCCAGGGTTCAATTCCCCAGGACCCACATAAGCCAGACCCACAAGGTGATGGCTCTGGTGCTCTCTCTCTCTCTCTATCTCTCTCTCTCTCTCTCTCTCTCTCTCTCTCTCTCTCTCTCTCTCTCTCTCTGTGTATCTCTGCTCAAAAATGAATAAAATATAAAAAAATTTTAATGACAATAAAACATAGAATGAATTAAATGCAAAACTTGTACCAACTAGAATGCAAATGATTACATATGCATGTCTGTGAGTATATGTGAAAAATATATGAACATTACACACATATAGGACACCAATTTTGTTATAAACCTAAGCATATATGGTTGTGAACCCAAAAGAAGGACAGAGAGGAACTCCTCAAACGTTCAACATGATACATCCGGTGGTAGGATAACATATGATCTTATTTTCTTTTTGAATTGAAAATTTTCCAAATTCTCCATAGTGAATCTGTTTTCTTCACTATAGAAAGAAGACAGCGTTTTCAGACAGGCCACATCTGTCGTAAACTCGGCTGTGCGGCCTGGGGTCTGCAGGGCATGATGTCGCCCTGAAGGAGCAATCGCCAAGAGGGCTCAGGCATTTCCAAGTGTCCACTTGGGGGGATTCTGCTGGCTAACACTCTCAGAGGTAGTGTCAGCCCCCATCCATGTGTCTGTCCCTGCGCCTTCCTCTTCCCTCACCTTCTCCCTCCCCCTTACACACACCTCCCCTGAAGTCTCCATTCTCTCTTCAAGAAGCCTCACCTGCATTGCTGGCAAAGAGAACTCTATGTGTACATGCTGATCACAGTGCCACCCAGACACACACACACACACACATCCTGGTCACAGTGTCACCCAGACACACACACATGTGAGTTGTAGAGCTACAAGGCTGATCGGCCCCATCTGGCCTGAGCAGTGTAGTTTCTGGGATCCGGGAAAGCTTTTTCTCCCTGGGTTATAACGCCTCCCTCAGCCTTCCTTCCGTGAGGAAACAGAATTCAGGATCCAGTCTTGGCCTGCAGAATGAAGACAACTGCAATGGCGTGACTTCCCACAGAGTGCAAGACAGCACCTCCCCCATCGCCCAGGTCCCAACCCCTGGGGAGTTATGAAGAGGTCCAGTCCTCCTGGAGGTCAGTGAGGAGACAGTATGGGGCCACAGCCTGCAGCTTGAAAAGAACCCAACAAGGAGCCCTAAGTTTTCATTTCCTGTAACAGCCCCTACCTCTGGAACAGAAGTCAGGGAGGCCCCCATTCTCACATGCCCTCGGCCCAACACCCCCCACTCCCCGCTCCACCAGCACAGTGATCTCTTAGGCAACTTTATCACAGAAGTCAGGAGGCCCGTTTTCTGATTGTGCGTCCAGAGATGCCCAGATGCAGTCCTGCCTGGTTAGCACATGTGTGTGAGAAGGGGTTTAGGTTTGCAAAATGTGAGTTCAAAGGAGAACCGACAATTCCCTGGGGATTTCCCATCTGCCCCCAGCACCTGTCCAAGGCTCTGGAGGGCTTCAGTCTTCCATGTCAGACGGCTTGGCTGCAGCTATGCCGAGCACTAAAGTGTCCAGAAACATGGCAATCCTGGGACTGGAACTGTGGAGAGTCACCTCAGTAGCTCAACCGTGCCTCTCGGTGCCATGACACCTAAATCTGTCCCTGTTCTCTTCAGTGGCTGTGTGTTGTCCTCATTGTCCCTGGTAGTGACCAGTGGGAGATGAAGTGAGTGGACAGTGAGAAGGAAACTGCAATGTCCTATTGAGATTGTTTTTGAGCTCGTGTTCAAACTGCACAGCTTGTTTAAGCAACTGTTTCCCGGACGGCAAGGGCTCTCTGTGAGCCTGGCTGCCTGGATCTAGACCAGGCTGGCCTCAAACTCGTGGACATCCTCCTGTCTCCACCTCCCAAGTGCAGAGAAGACAGGCATGAGCTACCACATTCAACATATGTACTTTTTTTTTTTTTACAAGAATCAAATAACTTATTTAAAGGAGAAAAAGACACTTAACAGACCTACATTTAGTTAATAAGGAGAAATAAGTAAATATTTTCTTACACAAAGAGATACAATCCTGGGGATTGAACCCAGGGCCTGGTACATCCTAGGCAAGTGTTCTACCACTGGGCTATAACCACAGCCCTTCTTATTGACACTAAAGCTTGCTCTTTTTTTTCCAAGCCTGGTGACTCTCTGGTTTCTACTCCCCTTTGCGGGACTGGAGTTACAGGTGTGCATGGTTACACACAGCTGTTTATGTGGGATCATGAGATTCAGACTCAGAGGGTTTCTGTCTTCATGTCTGCCCTGAAAGTATGCTTAACCACGGAGACATCTCTCCACCCTGAGAGTTTTATTTTTTTAGGCAATGATAAGAGCAGAATAGATGACAAAGAAGGCGAAAATGCTTCAGGAAGAGAATCCTAGGGATGAGGACCAGCCTGGTGCTGTTGTGCCTCTGAAATTTCTCACCACCCTTCAACAAATCCTGTTACACATTCGCCCATTCACTGAACTGGAGGAGCACTGAGAGAGCCCTCACTGGATCCAAGCACTTTGAAGACATTACTGCATTTAATCCTTCTTGACCTACCCCCAGGGTTTGTGGCCCGTGGAGGAGGGAAAGAGCCGGAGCAGTGTGTAGATGTCCCATTTTAAGGACAACAGGGACCAGCTTGGAAAGACTAGATTACTTTGCCACCTCAGCTAGGAATATCCTGGCTGCAAGTTGCAGAAACACCAACCCCAGCTACTTTAAAGAATGTGGGAACTGATTACTGCCCCTAACAGAACATCAAGAATAGTGTGAGTGAGGATGGGAGTGTCCTCACCTCTCTGCTGCCTTCCATCCTTCGGACATTTGTCATTCTCGAGATCTTCAGATTGTTTCAGAGCAAAGACAATTGCCACAAAGCACCTGATGTCACCTGTTTTTTTTTTTGTTTTTTTTTTTATTGGTTAGAACTAGGTCATGTGCCCCACCCCGATTGGCTGGCAAGGTTGATGAAAGAAGAGTCAGGTAGTCATCCTGGTTATTATCATGGCCCTCATGTCGCTTTCTTTGGAGCAAGTCACTTTGGGCTGTAGCTGATCTCTGAAGCCATCTGAGGTGCCTCAGAACACGAGAGTCTCAGGGGCTTTTCCTCAGTTCTTGAATCAGCATTTTTTGGGCCCAAAAAATGTACATTGCAACAAGCTCCTTGGAGATCTTTGCATTCAAAGGCTTTGAGGATATGAAAATACACCCTCAGGCTCCATGATGGTTCTTAGTGTGGTCTCCCAGCCCCTGAAGGTCACTTCCACCTTCCGTCTTTTTCACTCCTTCCCTCCTTCCAGCTACACTGACTATCACATGCCCATGGCAGGCCTCCACATTGACACTCCTGGAGCAGATGGTTAACAACCTCCCTCAAAGGTAGCCACACTCTTTGGCCTGAGCAGTGATGTGTCCCGTTGAGTGTCCAGTGCGTCTCTCTGAGTCTCTGTCTCTAACAGGGGTTAGCCAAGGCTATGTCCTGTTTCCGGCAAGATGAAGGAAGTTTTCTTTACGTGTTCAACTTTCCTTCTGTTGGCCTCAAAACTGCGATTCTGTTTGTATTATGATTCTAATTACCCAGACATTTGAACATGCATAAATCACTATAGATTTTCCTAATTATATAAAGGTGTTTAATTTCTCTGATCTCCAGAATAAAGCATGAAAACTGATAATAATTTTTCTTATCAGGGCTTCTGTGAAATAGAGTTTTTGCTTTTTGCTGCTTTTATTACTAAGCTCATTACCAGTCAATATTGATTTCATTTTTACTGCCTATTTTGCATCTGCCTCCTCTCCGTAGGATCATTTCTCCTATTTTAAAGAACACTTATTAAATTGATCTGGAAGGGTCTAGGAGGGCTGAGTTTCTGTGCATGTGAATAGGCTTATATGTCCCATATAAGCCTTCAACGTTATGGTGGGACCAGAAGAAACTTCCAGGTCATGTCTGCACCATGTGTCACTCACCTTCTGAAGATGATGTCTTCTGCTCCTCCAGCAACCATTAACTGCCAATAACTTCTCAGGAAGCAATGGGGGGGGTCATGCCTTCCTCCGCCATCCATGATGGAATGTCGATGGGCCCAATATCATCAGTCACTCTTGAGTATGAACACATTCCAGATCTTTCTGTGAAAAGCATTCCTAACTGGGAAAGGTGGTGTGGGCAGCTTCTGGGAGAAGTGATGAGGAGAGGAACTGGACAGGGCATCCACACAGAGGTCCTGGACTTAGCATTTCAGGAACGAACCTCAGCCAGTTCCTCAGGATGGCATCTGGCATTTGTATAGCGATGTTCCACTCGGTCCAACCCCAGGGAGGAGGAGTTTGCTATGACCTTGATTTGATTTAAGGAAGAAACAAACCAAGGCTGACAATACCACATGATGTCTCTGAGGCAGTTCAAGGAGCTGCAAAAAGCCTGGGGTCCTGGTTTCCCAGGTACCCACCTTCGCCCTGCCTGTGGCCCTGCCTCATCTCTCTCTGGCCAGGGCACCCTGTGCTCCCCTCTGCCCAGCCACACAGAGCCCACTCAGCCCAGTTCCCACCTTTTCTGTCCATTCACTGGAAGCACCCACAGCAGGCTCAGATTAGTCAAAAGAGAGGGGGGGAGGAAAGGTCATTGTTCCCAACCATTTGCAAGAATATCTGAGTTAAAAATGGAAGATTTGTCATTTGCATGGTGAAGGGAGGGGGAGAGGAAGCATTGTTAGGTGTTGGTAATGTAAAAACATAAGTATGCTGTTATTTATGTAATTAGTTATTGCTTTCATTATGGGTGCAGTCTTAATGGTTATAGTATTTATGTATAATTACCTTAATATTCACTGAAATTTCCAAGTAGCTCCCTAATTAACTGTCTCAAATATATAATTACATTGCATCTTTACGCAAGACTTGCCTAATTAATGTAGTTACACCACTTCCTTTGTGAATGTGCATTATTAAATGCTCTTTGCATCATTCTTCTGACTTCTTGTAATTCACGCTTTACAAAAACTAAGACCTCGAATTAGAAGCCTTCAGATGCAGCTCAATCCTGCAGCAGAGCCGCTGGGACAAACATCGACTTGCTAAGCCTCATTAGGAGTTTCTTTTTCCACACACAGCCTTCCTACCTGCAGGTGAGAGAAACCAGGGGCAGGGGCACTCATTAGAGCAGGCAGGTGGGAATGGGGCCTCACTGGCCATTTTTCTCCAGAGGGAAGGAGCTCTGTGTCCTGGGATCTCTTTCTTCATGGTGCTGGGCTCCTCCTACATCCTCTTCCACTGGGTGCTTCTCAAGCCACATCTCTGAGTCTTGATTTTCTCACATGTATAGGCACAGTGCGTTGTCTGTCTCTTGGACAATTCTACAGACATTAAAGAGTCGACGAGCATGAAAGAAATCTGAATGGAATATAGGAGTGTAAGGATTCGCCTGTAAACCAGAGTGGTCTTCCCTCAGATATCAGTCGTTCAGTGCTGTCCAGCAAACCAGCCCAAATTCAGATGCTCCAAACAGCCCCGGTGATGGGATGGGCAGATGGCTCAGTGGGTAAAGTGCTTACCATGCATGAATCAGGACCCGAGATCAGATCCCCAGGGTAGAAGTTACTCTCTCCTTTCTGGAACAAAAGCAACGTATGGAAGGAAACGATTTATTCTGACTTAGGGTCTTGAGGACAAGTTCCATCATGGTGGGCAAAGCACAGCAAGAACAAGCAGTAGGGTGTCACATCTTGTCACATCAGCTGGGAGGAAGCAGCAAGCGTGAGCTGAGCTAGCCAGCGCTGACCAGGAGGCTGGATTATAAAATCCCATAGCCTGCCCCAGTAATTCACCTCTTCCAGTAAGACTGGAACAGACTAGATCCCCAAGATCCATTTGTAACTGTTCACTAGTAAGTAAAAATTTCCTGAGTCTAGGAACTCAGCCCTTTCCCAGATAACACATATGTCACACACATGCGGATGTACACATATATATACACCTCAGCCCTCAGTAACCCCTTGCCCTGCACCATTGTACTCAGAGAAATTGCTGCTACTTTAAATTGAATTACATGCTTTGCTTTGTGCCTCTGTGACTGTCCCCACCAAGGCTCTGTGAGGGAAGGACTTGATCCACTCTGTGGGGGTTGTGTCATCTCCAGTCTTTAAGAAAGCCTGGCCCACAGCAGACCAGCGATAGCTATTGTGGGGATGGATGAGGAGGAAGATGAGCATTGTTGCCAGGAACCAGTCAGCACCCAGCACAGCATCAACTGTTAGGGTCCGAGATCGACCACCCCTCAGAAGGACAGAGGAGGACACATGTGATAATGCAAGTCACACAGCGAGGTTTATTTCCAGCTAGCTGGGGTCCAAGTATCTGCCCGGTGCAGCGGTTTCAACATGGACCCTGAGCACAAGGTTCAGGCAGTTTTTATAGTTTATCTCAAGCAGGCACAAGTCACACAGTAATTTTCCATAGTCTTTGAAGTTACATATTCTGTCCCATTTCCATCATCCATATCCTGGTGGTGGTGGGGTGGGATAAATTCCAGGACCCACTCCTCAAGATAAACATTTGGTTAGCTACCATTGACACTTTAACTTAAGATCTTGATTTTAAAATTTAAAAATGTTATAACTTTGAACTTATGAAACTAATCTCAACAGCAAGTTGTTTTATGTCTTACATATCAGTGTCCCATAAAACATTTTATTTGAAAAATGAAATATATGGACAAAAAGAAATTTGAAAATCACTAAGCTCAATGACCTCTATAACCCTTTCACATTCTAAAACATCTTTAATTCTATAGATAATCAGAGAACAGGATCCCTTCCCTCAAAGAGAACTCAATCTTTCTAAGAAGATAAAAAGCAAGATATGATGGTGTGATGATTAAATTTTGTTGTCAACTTGACTTTTTTAGTCATCTTGGGTGGGTCTCCAGGATGTTCACAGGAAGGCAACCCTCTCAGGAGGGGCAGGATGTAAGGAAGGCTCCGGAAAGCTAGAAACAAATTTACCTTCCTGGGAGGGCAGTGCAGGAAGGAAATTCCAGAGATTCAGGAAGCCAGCAAGTCTGGGATAGGGTTATAAGACCCTGCCCTAATGCTATATAAAGAGAAAAGAAATCTCTCCCCACCACCACCTCCCTGCCTGCCTGGCTACTGGTGCTTATTGTGCATCTCTTTGTTGGCATTGGGACAAAGCTTCCTCAGCCTTCCAACCTGGACTGAAGACCAGCAGCTCCCCAGGAAGCCTTCAGACCTTCAATGCTGGATTGGGACGGCTGAGGCATCCAGTGACATGGACTAGGCAGCTACCAGTTCCTTGACTCTCGAGCTCATAGACTGCTATTGTGGGACTGCATTGAGTGAATACAATAAATCCCCGCCCTTTTTTTAGTACAATTCATTCTGTTGGTTCTATTCCTCTAGAGAACCCTAACTAATACAGATGGCACACTGCACAATGTTTCTAACTCTCGTTTTTTCAGTGTTTTCATCTCCAAACATCCGCCCAGAATTACACAATTTCCTGGGCTGTATGGTATGTGCAAGCGTGTTTATGTGTTCACATGAATACAGGCACGTAAGTGTGTGCGCAGGTGCACACACACATGTGTGTGTGAATATGGAGGCTACAGATTGACATTGGAGGTCTTCCTTGGTTATTCTACACCTTATTTATTGACACAAAAACTCTCACTTGAATTCAGAGCTCATCCATTTGGCTAGTCTAGCTAGCCAGCTTGCCCTGGGGGGTCCCTGGTCTTCACCTCCTCAGTGCTAGAATTATAGATGAGCTGCCACACCTACCTGGCATCAGTGAAGGTCCTGGGGATCCAGACTCAAGTCCTTGAGGTTGCACAGTAAATGCTTTGCCTTCTGAGCCCTCTCTTTAGTCCTCTCTTGCATCTTATGGCCACACGAGTTCTGGCCCATGGATTATAGTGGTAGACATTGTATATATGTGTATACATACAAACACACAGTTTTCAATAAATGTACTTAAAAAGAAGTGTTTCCTTCTTCCTTACCCACCTTTCTGCTGTTGGAGAACATACATTTTGCTTGGAGTCCACAGTGAGGACTGTCATGCCGGTAATGTCACTTTGTGCTATTAGCTAGACGTTACGGGATAGTGGAGCAATAAAATAGAAGGAACCCATCCCCGATGATGGTGGTCCACTTATCTGGACTTTCACATGAGTGAGAATTAAATATCCATGCATTTAAACCACTGCTGGACAAGGATTTCTCCCACTCGAAGCCAAAACCCAACCTAAACAGCAACCTATCACTACATACTCAGGTTGCTAAGGCTCTGTCAGTCAGCTTTCTGCCACCCTGTCCTCTGGAGGCCAGGACATGTGACCTTTAATTGTACACCCAAGGTCACCATCAGGTCATACCAGTGAGAAATGACCATCTTTGCTGCTACTTCGCCATGCACTTCTCTGAGACTCAAGACTGCATGCAGATTAAGAATTCAACTCCTGTCTTGCAGGATCGTTGCAGGGAGAGGTATGATGGTGTGATAGTCAACTTGACAGCATTTAGAATTGTCATGGAAATGAATCTCTGGGAATGTCTGGAAGGATTTTCTAGATATGTTAATTGATATTAAAAAGGTCCACCTTCACTGTGGAGAGTACCATGCCTTGGGCTTGGGTCCCAGACTGAATAAAAAGGAGGGAAGTAGCTGAGCACCAGCATTCATCACTCTGCTTCCTCACTGTGGAATGCATGTGACCAGCCGTCTCAAGTTCCTGCTGTCATGCCCTCCCTGCCATAATGGACTTTAACCTTGACTTTCTTTACGCTGCTTCCTGTCAGGTATTTGTTCACAGAGAAAGTAACTACAGAGAGTTGGTACCAAGAAGTGACACCATGTCTGTGAGAAGCCTGATCCTGTGTTTCATGGACCTTTGAAATCAGTGTATGAGTGGGATGTGGAAGAATGTCAATCCATTTTGAAAGGAGAGACTGAACCTAGAAGGCCTCTGATGGGCTTTCCTGCTTCAAAGCAGCTGCTGAGGCAGACAGAAGCAATCACAGATGTGGTTGAAGGAGGCCAGGATAGCAGCAGAACTTGGGCGCATTGCCCACATGGAACTGGTTTTATAAGCATGAAAGATGCAAGACTGAAGAGGTCCAAGTCTTTCTCTAATGTTCCAGAGAGCTGCTGAGGCCCAGCAATAGATGATAGGGGCAGAGTCCCTGCAAGGACGGGCTGAGAGCCACTGCATTAAGCTATGAAAGTTGCAGTGGAGACCCCAGGATGTTGGAGAGGCCAGGCCCATAGGATCTTGGTGGAGGAAAGTTGCAAGTTTAGAGTGGAGCTACTCCAAGACAGAGGTTGTGGATGCTCTTGGCAGCAGAGTTGGGAAGGTGGAGCCTCCCAATCCTTTTCAGAGCCTAGCAGATTCCAGACAGTGGTCTGAAGGATTTGGTGCTGGCCCTGCTGGGTTTAGGTCTTGCTTTGGCCCAATCTTGCCTTGCTCTGTCCCCATTCCTTCTTTTGGGGTTGAGAATGTTTACCTCTGTGCCTCTCAGTTAAGAGACTGCCTGAGCCTCAGAAGCTATTCTGAAGCTCAGACACTCTTGAATAGCATTGGGATTGTTAAAGACTACGGGGACTTTTAAAGTTAGACTGAATAATTTTCATTATGAGATGGTCATGAGCCTATGGGGGAGGGGTATAAGGTTATGGCTTAAAGTGTCATATTTGAGGGATGGAGAGATGGCTCAGCTGTTAAGGCACCTGGCTCCAGTGCCTGAGGCCCCCAGTTCAATTCCCCAGTACCCACATAAGCCAGACCTACAAGGTGGTAGCCCTGGTTCTCTCTCTCTCTCTCTCTCTCTCTCTCTCTCTCTCTCTCTCTCTCTCTCTCTCTCTCTCTCTGTATCTCTCTGCTTGAAAATGAATAAATAAAATATTTTTTTAAAAGTATTATATTTGAGTGTCAGGCTGAAAAGAGGTCAATTTGTGATGGTTAATCCCTGGCTGTCAACTTGACAGAATTTAGAATCATTATGAAAACAAATCCGGGCATGACTGTGAAGGATTTTCTAGATTAGGTTAACTGAGGTAAGAAGACCCACCCTAACTGTTGATGGCAGCATTCCATGGACTTGGAAGTACATGGATGAGCACGGAGAGGAGGAAACCCAGCATTCTCCTCTGACTTCCACACGCACAGCACACGCATGGGGCATGTGCATCTGCATACACACACACACCACACTCATACCACACCACACCTGTGAAAAAACAGCTATTTCCTATTAAGTGTCAGTTGTCACAGATTCTGGTGGGAAGGAAAGCCGTTGATTGGATAGGGGTGGAAGAGCCCTGATTTTAGCTCAAGGCTTTCTGTGATGCCGCTTGGCCCCTTGGAACATCTCTGCCTAATGGCCCTTCTACCTAAGTCATGGATCAGCCGGAAAACCCACAGAGCTTGTCTCTGGCCTGTCAACTGCTATGCATGAATGGTTAGACCAGGTCCTGGCTGTGTGCTGGGTATGAAAAGGTGATACAAAGGAACTCACTTCCTGCCGTTAGCATCTGAGGTCAGCCTTCGGATAACAGCATGGCCCAGGTCTGATGGAGGAAAGACACTCGCTCCCTTCACAGGGAAGGAACCCTCGGCCCAGCCACCACAGCTGCCCCACCCGCAGAGCAGCTGACTAAATGTGTCAGAGGGAATAATTTACCGACTGGCAGGATCTGGCCCATGCAGAACTGACTCTTCCTATAGGCTTCCACTCAGGCCAAATTCCTGGGCACTGCTACGATCCTGTGCCAGAGCTCGATTAGAGTCCCATCGGAGTAGCATGTGTCTTCTGTGGAGTTCCCTTTACGCGTATGCACACCTGGGCATGGCCTCCGCTGTCATTTGATTGGAATGCCGTATGGTTGGATTTTAATTTTTTATTTAAATATCTTTATGATGAATAATTATATACATTGTATGAGCAAATCTTGAGAAGGTGCCCACTGGGGTCCTTCCTCGGTGCGCATTCTGGATCTGTCCGTAGGATAGGGGGTTATGAACTGCACCAGAGGAGCCAGTTTTTCTTTCTTTTTTTCATTTTTGTTGGAGTTTTAGAATATGATAGAGCAAGGTGTTTAAAAATGGCTGTGACCTCTCAGACCTGAAAACCTATCTCGACGAAGGGCCCTGTGCTAATACTTTTAATTCAAGCAACATTGATTAAAAGGCAATGATGGATGGACTTTGGGCTGTGTTCTGGAGAAGGGCCTGGTGGGGAGGAACTGGGAGTTGGTGTGTGTGGGGGGGTGTATGCAGGTGTGTGGACATGTGTGTGAAGGCAAGGGGTTATCCGAAGTCTTCCTCACCAGCTTTCTTGCTTTGTGAGATTGGGTCTCTCGCTGAACCCAGGGCTCTCTGATGCAGCTAGCTTGCCTTAAGAATCCTGGGGTCTCTGCCTCACCAAGCTAGGATTGCAGAGTGCACCACCACACCCAGCATTTTATGTGGGTGCTGAGGATCCGAATTCAGGTCCTGTTCCGCATGGCACAAAATACTGTACCCACAGAGTCATCGTGGGAGTATTTTACCTTAAATGTCTACATCACACTTTGTTGTTCCAGTCTTTGTGACAATTCCCAAACCTGTGCCATCATCCAGCCTGGGACACAGGTATGGAATTTTTTTTTCTAGCATAGAATTTTTCCATTGTCTTTTCCCCCAGATCTTGTGATGTTCAGATAGTTACTAAAATAACCAGGAGCTGCAACATCTGGGAGCCCAAACAGACACGGGAAAAATACAGCAGAAGGGTTAGGATCGTGAAAACAGGAAACACAGAGGGGACAGTGAAAAGATGTCAAAACAAAGGTGGCCTGGGCGGCAGTGAGAGACAAGCCACCAGCGAGAGAGGCCAGGAGTTCAGCCATCACCCACGTTCCTCAGAAGTCTTCAGAGAATTGACACAGTGTTGTGCCTACACAAAAGGACCTCCATTTTACAGAAAAAGTTATGGCCTCCTTCAAACCCAAGAACAACAGTAAAACCAACCTCCCTCTGCAGGCAACAAACCCTGGCCTGTCTGGACCTTCCAGACTCCAGACATGAGCAGACAAGGGATGACAGACAGCCCCGTGGGGACAGATATAGAGACCCTGTTCACCTGCTTTGTTCCAGAAGCTTCCAGATGCAGCTCTGTGTCCCCAGCCAGCACTGGGCCAGGCCCATTTTTCTCACTTAGTTCTTGACCAATCTGAACTAATAGTGGCTTTGACCCCCCCCCAACATGCCCACCTCTACCCCCTCACTTCCAGACCCAGGATTCTAGCTCCAGCCAGAGCAAAAATCTACCTCTTGAATAGAGTGGTACTCACTCACAGTGTGGGTCCCTCGAAGTGTGGGTCCCTCGCAGTGTGGGTCCCTCATAGTGTGGGTCACTCACAGGCACCCAGAGTTTTCAGAGTTGGGGGATCTAGAGTTCACCAAATCCAACCTTCTTTCTTTTAAAAATATTTGTATTATTTATTTGAAGAGAGACAGACAAAGAGGGGAGAACTATGGGCTTACTAGGGCCTGTAGAGGTTGCCAAGGAACTCCAGATGCATGCACCACTTTGTGCATCTGGCTTTATGTGGGCACTGGGGAATCAAACCCAAGATTTTAACCACTGGGCCATCTCCCCAGCTCCTCCTCCTCCTCCTTCATCTTTGTTGCAGGTGTATGTGTGTGGTACACATGTATGTGTTTATCCACGTTCATATGTAGTATTGTGTGGAGGTATTTATGCATGTGTGTGCACATACATGAGGAGGCCAGAGGTCAGAGGAGGTCCTCGTCAGTCACTCTCCACCTTATTTTATGTGACAGAGTCTCTCACTGAAGCTACAGATACCACTTCGGCTAGACTGGCTAGTCAGTGAGCCCCGGAATCCTCACCAAAGCTGGGGTTTCAAGCATGCGCCACCTCACCTGGCATTTTCCATCGGCTCTGGAGGTCTGATCTCAGGTTCTTGTCCTACATGGCAAAGACTTCACCCACCAAGCCGTCACCCCATCCTCTGACCTGCTTAGACTTTGACATGAACTCTCTATGCTTCATCACATTCACAGAGAGGAAAAACTTTGCCTTTCTCTCTCTCTGTATCTCTCTGCTTGAAAAATGAATAAATAAAATATTTTAAAAAGAGGGGGCTGGAGAGATGGCTCAGTGGTTAAGGCACTTGCCTCCAGTGCCTAAGGCCCCTGGTTCAATTCCCCAGTACCCACATAAGCCAGATCCACAAGGTGGTAGCCCTGGCACTCTCTCCCTCTCTCTCTCTCTCTCTCTCTCTCTCTCTCTCTCTCTCTCTCTCTGTATCTTTTTGTTTGAAAATGAATAAATAAAATATTTTAAAAACTCTGCCTCCAAGGTTAAAGAGGCAGGACAGGACGAAGGGACACTCCCGCCACCAACACTGCCATGTCTTGGTGCTTAGCTTTCATTTTCTTCACATAAAAGGATACTGACCACAACATCTTCCTTCTTTCTCCTTCCATGAATTAAATTAAAATGCCATCTTCTTATTGGCTTTACCAGCAGCTTTGCTAAGTTGTGAACAGCCTGGCAGAGCTCTGACCTCCTCCTCTTCAACCATTCCCTCCTCTCTGAGTAGCCACCCCCCCCCCAAGAAACTGTCCTTCAGGACAGAATGGAATCACTCAACCCCAAGAGCTGGGCACTTACACCTGGCGTCCTCACAGTTTCCTTTCCTGGGAAAAGCAAAGGAAGGAAGGCGGACAGCATCCTCTTCCCACACGTTCCTGGAGCCTTCCCTGCAGCCCTCCCAGCTGATGACCAGCCTGCATCAGTGACGAGAAAGGTTCTGGGTGGTTCTCTATGGCTCCAGAACCTACATCAACTGGGCTTTGTCCACAACTTCCCTCCTTTGAGCCCCCAAAACACGAGGACAGTGTTCAGTATCAGCCATCCAGTGACAGACCTTGACTGCATGACCATAGGGACACTCTGAGGGACATCTTCTGTCTGGAATGTTTAAGCCACAGACACGACGCTAACCCTCTCAAGCGAGCTAAGTTCAGTGTCTACATATCTTTCCTCCCTGTAAGACTCCAACTAGGCAGCGATTTTATGATCTGGTTTTCCCAAGTAATAAATGCATGTTTGTACTACAGAAGCATTAACCTAAGCCACACACAGGGACACAGGTGGTTGTGGTATTTCCAAGTAAGCTAACTTGGATGTGAGGGGTAGGGAGGCATTTTGAGACCAACATCCCAGCTCTCAAGCTCGGGTGGATGAAAGGAGACAGACAACACAGGTTTCTGCCATGATCCACAGGAATCCTTTTCTTCTAGCCGCTTAATGTAAGGTCTGCAGAGCAGCGTGGACACAGTGCCCAGTGTGCATGGGCCTCCGCATCCCAGGGAGGCCCTCAGCCAGGCTGGCAGGGAGGTCTGAGGGGAGCTCTTGGGCACAAAGCGACCTCCCTCTTGAACCCAGGTTTCTTTGAGAGGGTGCCAGGGCTTCACTTGCTGGCTGGGGAGCAGCTCCTTGCTTGTGAAAGGAGAGGCAGAAGGAGTTTTTGTCGCCTGCACTGCTGGGAGGGGCCGGGGTCCGACGCTGAGACCCCAATAGAGGAAGGACCTCAGACAGCTGTCTGCCAAGGCACAGAGGCACGTCTCTCTTACTTTATGAGAAAGAAAACAAACAAACAAACAAAAAGATCTAAGGAGAAAAGAAAGAAAGGTAACCATGGCGCTCTTTCCAAGGAGTCTAAGTCGGCCCTCTCCGCCCGCCGGGAGGGGAAGCCCAGCTTTGTTCTGATGGAAGGATCCTAGGCTTATTTGGACCAGAAAAAAACAAAACCGTCCACTGAATAATCAGATGCCTCTGAACTGGCAATAGAAGGCTCTATCTGGTGGACCCCATGCTGCCTGCCGGCTTCCTACGGAGATGGGACCCTCCCCCAAGACTGCCGTTCTCCAAAAGTCGAGTTCTTGGCATGGAGCTGGGGCTTTCTCGGTGAGGGATTAGAGGGTCTGGGGCCTGCTCTGGCCTTCTCCCTGCCAGCTCCACATGGGATTAAAATACCCAGAGCTGAGGGGCTCAGTGGGAACCAAACCCCATCCCACTCCCAGAAAATCTGTGATTACAAGCATGTGTGAGCCCCTGGGTTTGAGCCCCAGCACAGACAAGCAGAAAAGAAAGAAACAAAGAAAGGAAAGAAGGTAAGAGAAAGGAAGGAAGGAAGGAAGGCTGGGAGAGAGGAAGAGAGCAAAGAAAGGAAAGAAGGAAGGGAGGAAAAGAAAGAGAAAGAAAAGGAAAGGAAAGAAAACTGAATAATTAGAAGGGAAGGAAAGAAAAGCTCCAATTACCTCCGCGAGAAAAAGAAAGACTTGTACTCGTTCGTTGTCTGTTTCAAATGGTCCCAGTGCTGCTCTCCCTGACAGAAAAGGACTTTCCAACCCCCAAAGAAGGTGCACTAATCGCATGCTCTGACTGCAGGTCATCAGCCTTGCAGGCTTGGGGCAAGGAGCACGGAGCACCAGAAACCCCAGTGCATAAAAAGGATTATCAAGCCCAAGGGAGAAATGTCTTTCTCTGTGGCCCACTTGGCTTATTCAGCACCTGGAATTAGAAGCTAACCAATTTATTTACTAATTTAATAATAAGGAATGTGCACTTATTTAATAAGGACCAACCTGGCATTTCAGCCACTGTGGGGTCCATCCTCAATGCCGTCACCAACCGGTCAGTAGGTAACAGCACAGAGGGTGAGGAGGAGGATGGAGGAAGACATCTAAGGCATGTACACAGAACATTCCTCTCCTTCTCCACCTCCTCCCCCACTTTTACTCCCTGCTGGGGCTTCTCAGGGACTTCCACTCTCCCAGAAAGACTGACCAGAACCACAAAGAGCTGATAAACCGCCTCACACAGCACCAAGGATGAACTCAGGAGAGAAAACTGCCTTTTCCTTCTCAAAAGTCACAACTCACTGGGCAGAAGAGCCCTGTCGCTAATGGTTCTAAGCGGCTAGACACCAAGAAATCTGTCATGGCTTCCACGGATGGTAAAGACAATTTGAGGCCAGGAGCGGTGGCGCTCACCTTTAATCCCAGCCCTCGGGAGGCAGAGGTGGGAGGATGGCTGGGAGTTTGAGACCAGCCTGGGACCACAGCATTGAATTCCAGGTTGGCCTGGGCTAGAGTAAGACCCTACCTCAAAAACAAACAAACTTGAGCAACATTTGGAGTTAACTGTAAGTGGCATTTTACTAGGAGTCATTAGTTTCAAAAATAGCTGCCTTCCCACTGGCATGAAACACAGTCTGCAGCCATGAGTAGGCTGACCACACCTCCTACTGGGAGAGAACAGCAAACCAAGAAAGGAGCACTTGTGCAATTTAGGAGCCTGGGCCTGGGGGAGACAATCAACAGCTATTAAATTCAGCCAAATATTCCACTCGGTGAGGGGGAACCCTTGATTGGAACTGGGGATTCAGGGCGATATGCACTGGATCCCATAATCTTGGGCTCCCAAGAAAAGATGCACTATGCGAGCATCTGACGGGAAGGCTTCTAAAAATAGAATCTAGGTAATCCAGAATGGTGTATATTTGTTAATCTATACTGATCTCACTCTCCGATGGAGATTGTGTTTGTATTTTTCAGGATGCAGCGAGAGAGCTGTGGCCCATATAACCCTACCAACTGACCACAGGCAGTAAGCTGAGATCCTGGCAAGAGATGAGCCACCACAGTCATATTGTGGAGGATCCATATGGAACCCCACAGAGAATGACAGGATGAGCAACGGACCCACAGCCACAGCCATTAAATCAACACAGGATAAGCCAGTGAGGCAGAAACCAACGATTCTCGACACAAAAACCCCTAAACTCACATTAAAGCCACCTTAATACTCACCCACCACGACTCAGGGAACTGAGCAGAAGAGGGGGCGGAAAGATTATGAGAGCCGTGGTGGGGGAGATTACCAGAGGCATGGCACCCCTCAGTAACAACACACTTGGGTCAGGAGAACCCGGCTGAATACTAGGCTATCCATGGTCACCTACCACAAAGACTGATCCAGACGGCCCATGGAAGAGGATATCCAGCTGACTGGGCATGGGGAAAGGGGGGCAATGAGGAATTGGGGATAACAACTCATTGTTGGCCCACTAAACAATGTAACTCATTATGGACAATAAAAAAAATTTTTAAAAATAACTGCCTTCAACAACAAATATTCATTGCATGCTTACTAGGGGCCAGCTCCCGGCCTAGACACTAGAGAAATCAGACTGAAACACACAATACTCCTGCCCTAGCCTCATAAAATCCCCTTTCTTATAGGGACAACTGCTAAACTCCATAGGAGCAAAAATAAATAATACTTATAAAAATAAATTTACAACAACGGTGAGGGTAACAAAAGGCATAAAATCACAGTGTGGAAACAGATGAATCAAAAGGACGACCTGTCTAACCTTTGGAGAGGGCTCAGGCACACCTGGGCAGAGGACTATGGCGTGAAGGGCACTTGAGGGGAAGCCTGGAGGGGCAGACCTGGCTGGGACAGAGTAGCTGACCATTCTCCCACACTGCCTGGAACGTCTTCTGTTTCTGAATGGGATTTGTTTTTCAGGTATAATCAATCATAACGATTTCTTTCCCTGCCCAGACTTCTTGTTTTGTGTTTGCCTTTGCTTCACCTCCTCGTCTTCCTTCCAGCACACACACACACACACACACACACACACACACACACACACACACACACACTGCAAGGGCTTCCCAAAGAAAGTGAAGTTCCTTCTTCAAGAACTTAAGACCACCCACAAATTGGGCGCATGGCCAAAAACCTGAGAGGAATGTGTGAGCCAGATCCCCATGGCTGGATGGACAAGCCACCACGCCAGAGAAAGAGGAGTCGTTTGTGAGACTTCTCGACATTATTTGATTTTGCCTTCCTTGGGTCTATATGAATGCTGCTGATTAACAATACTCTGTTTTTCTTTTAATGGATTAAGAGCTAGTCTGAGTTGAGAAACATAGCCTGGTGGTTGGCAATTAGAGAAACTTTCTCTCTCTCTCTCTCTCTCTCTCTCTCTCTCTCTCTCTCTCTCTCTCTCTCTCTCTCTCTCTCTCTCTCTCTCTCTCTCTCTCTTTCCCCTGTGAGCAATGTCTCCCTCCTCCTCCATCCAGACCAGGGCTCAAACATCCTTACATCCTTGCCCAGCCAGTAATCTTTCCTTTTCTTGCATTTCATGCATTCAAAAGTTGGACAAGGCTTTAATTCAACTTGATCATCTTCTCAAAAAGGAACACAGAAAGGAAAAAAAAAAGAAAGAAAAGAGTGGGGGAAGGAAAGAACAAAAGTTGGGAGAGGCCAGACTCAACGGGTATGATCTGAATGCATATTTGTGTTATAACTAATAGAACCAGCATCAGAGAGGGACCAAGATCAAATACACGGTGAAACCTGACAAAGAGAAGAATGGAAAGCCTGGGAGCCATCTGTTTTGGAGGACACCCAAATCCATCTGAATCTGGGAGGGCGAACTACCAGCTATTCTAAGACGCCCCATTCCAAGAGTGGCCTGACGCGATCGGCACAATCAGTTTCTCTCACCATCACTTTGGCTGCAAGTTTTTTTTTTTTTTTTTTTTTTTTTTGGTGCAATTAAGTAATTTATTCCTTTCTTCGGCCTCCTGATTCTAATGAATCTGAGCCACAAACAAGCCTCAGTTGTTCCCATTCAAGGAGTCTGATTGCATCTGGCTGTGATTGCTGAAGCCCTGAAGAGGAAACAGGGAAGGGAAGCATATTGTTTGGGGGGGTAATAGGTGAAGACCTGCCTCTCTTGACCTATAATACATTAGTGTCAGTGAACATTTGGCAGCCTTCAGATGATTAGCAATGAAGATGAATCAAGCAAAAAAGAGGTAGGACTCTGCCTCATGTGAATCGCCGGGCCTGCATACATTTGCATGCTGATTAGCTGTTCTTTTGTCTGTGTTCCTAATTATTATGACACATTATGTCTTCATCACGCAAGATTCTGATCCGTCTTGTTCAAAATGCATGTAGAAAAAAGTGCTGTTTATTGATTCAACATGTAACTTTTATTTTTATGTTTGCTTTAATTAAATACATATTTGATTGCCTTTGCCTGATGTCCTTTTTCCTTTTTTTTTTTTTTTTTTGCTCTTATTTATTTCATCTTGTTGACAAACACACAGGTAACCTTCCTTCATCGAGCTCGGATCACTTGATGCTCACTGTGTCTCCTCAATCTGTCTCCCTTCCTCTCATCTCAGGTGCTCACTTTTCATTTCCTTGAAGAAGCAAAAAAGGGGGGGCAGGGGACAAGCCAGTGTCCTGTAACAACGCAGAGGGGGAGGGCGGGGGCACAGCTCAGGCTCACACCTTAGCACAAGCAAGCAAATGTTGGTGACTCCAGAGAGGGGCTTTGCAGGGGAACGCTGGGCAGCAGAAGGGGGTCCTGTCAAAGCAAGAGCCCTGGGTCATTCCTAGTCGTCCTCACACGTGGCTGCATGAGGTCTACGGACCAGGTGTGGACCGTCTGTCTCTGCCAGGCCTCCAGGTCTCTGCTGGAAATGCGAGTGGAAGGGAAGCTGTTGGCTGCCCTGACTCCCACGGAGCCCCTCTTTCTAGAAAGGAAGTCAAATCTCACAGGCCCCCAACATCCCCAGGGACAGGCAGGGGCAGAGAGAAGAACCCTGAAAGGAAGGGCCTCCTAAATGAGTATGGGGACAGCCTCCTTCAAATGACTGGGGATTCTTTCTATGTGATGGGAAAGGATGACAGGAAAGGGGAAGGTATTTATTTCCTGCTGGTTACACCCCAATGTCCTCCCCACCCTCCAGCCAGGAACATGCTTAGCAGCTGTAAGGAGCACAAAGCTGTTGGGCGAACCCAATCAGGACCCTTCGAGAGGAAGAGCGGATGGCGGGGTGATTGAGTGCCTGCCCAGAAAGCAAGCAGGGCCCAACCAAATGCAAATGGCTCCCCAATGAAGAGGCATAATGCCCAAGCTCTTCCTGTTAATGGGCAATGATTGGCTGGAAATGTAATCAACAGCTCTGCCCCCAACATCTACCCTACCGGGAGGGAAGGAAGAAATCCATATTCATGACCCAGGCCTGGGATGAAGTGTGCTGGGTGCAGAGGGGTGGGGCCATCGTGGGGAGCCCCAGGTCCTTGGAGCAGGGACAGCACGTGCTGGCAGAGCCCCCGTCCCACCTGGACCTTCCCTCACATAGAAGGGACCCCCAGATGGATGACCATCCTTGAACCTGGAAGGACAAGACTAGCTCGGGAGTCAGGAATATAGGAACACACACGCACACAGAAATAAGGTGGAGTGTCACTGAGGAAGATCCACAACCCTGACCTCTGATGTCCACAGACACGTGCATCCCCACACACAGGTGAACACACACACATTATATACACATTAAAAACATAAAGAAAGATGCACAAGATCAAATCCTCCCAACTGCTTGGAGTGCTGCCCTGGAGGGCATGAGGGACTCTGCAGCAGAGAACAGGGCTGGAGACAGGAAATTACCCTAGATTGGGTGGGTGGGCCCTATCCATTCAGGTCCTATGTGGAAAGCTGAGGCTCAGAGCAGCTGACAGTCTCTCTCGGAGGACATGGGGCAGGCTTCGAAGACTCTCTGTCTCCACTTCCCCAGTGCAGGGAGGAAGGAGCTGAGAGCCAGGGAATGCTGGTTGTCTCTGGAAGTTGGAAACGTGATGGAAATGGATTGGCCAGCTCCAGAAAGAACTCAGCCTGCCAACACCTTGAATGCAGGACTCTGATGTCCAGAACTGTAAAATAAATTTGTTTTGCTTTGAAGCCATAAAGGTTGTGGTCATTTGTTATAGCAGTAATAAGAAGCAAATATACCCTCCCTGCTGGTCTTTCTGCTTTCTTCCTTGACTTGGACAGCCTATTTCTGAAACAAAAGTCTAAGGGATCCTTCTAAAACCCACGTTCAACCACTCCTCCCTCGGCCCTTTATCTTCCTATACGTCCTACTTTGAAGAAACCATGGTGTTCTTAGAACCAAAATAAACCACCTGACCCAGTCCTCAAAGCCACTGAGGCCTCTCCTAGGCCTTCCCCCACCTGTCCCACTCTGGCCTGACTTGGGGAACCCTCTAGACTTGCGATCTTTACACTTACTGAGCCCTCTGTCCAGAAAGGTCCTCCCAGACATCCGAGACATCTGTCACACCTCCTTCACGTCTGTTCAAATGGCACCTTCTCCATGTGGCTGTTCTCGGAAGTCTAAAACCAGAGTCCTCTTCCACCTCCCAGCACCCACAGCCTCTCTCCCTGGTTCTATGGTACCCGCCCCTCAGGCTCACACAAGAACCAGGACTTCCCAAACAGCATCTGGTGGGTCGTCAGTGCACAATAAATATCTGCCACACGGACGGTCGCCCTCTGCCAGCTCTTCCCTGTGGGGTCCCACGGATGCTGTTCCAAATGGATCCTGAAGCAACAGTTGGACTCACAGAAGCTGAGAGTCACGTGTGTGTATCAAGTGCGGATTCAATCACTATGTAGACAGAGAGAACACAAACTTGAGAATGCGAGGAGCCTTGTAAAGACATGGGACACCCGCTCAAGAGTCCAGACTTGTCACAATCCGCTGGGTCCTGCCCTCTTTCCCACATGACAGGCCCAAGCAGCATGGATCAGACAGCAGGAGGGACCATGAGAATCCAAGCTGGGCACAGAGAGACAGGGGTCAGATGGTGATGGCTTCCCAGAGGTGCTGTGCTCCCCCCGCACATCATGGGTCTGGGGGGTGGGGAATGGTTTCTGACACACCCACTTCCACTCCCAAGTCTGCTCTCCCTGAGGGGGAAGGAAGGAAAGGAATCCTGTTGCAGGCCCTATTCTGGGTGGGATTTCATTTGCTTGCAATGGTAAAAAGACATCTCCCTAGTCGATAAACAAACAAGTAAAAGGATTCAGCGAGGTGGAAAAATAGATTTGCTCAGGGCAGACAACTGCGCATTCCATTTATTTACCTCTTCCAACAAACCGATACCTGGGGTGACATTTATTAATAAGCGGCATTACCAGGTGCCTGATATGTGGCTCATGGAAATTAATTACCCAGCCTATGGTAAAACCATAACAAGCCCGCGGTGCTGTAACATTTGTGCTAATTGAAAATGAGATAAGTGCTGAGGGTCCAATTTGCATTCAATGCAGTGTATTAATTATCTTTAGTTCTCTTCGTGATAAATACACCTGACTGAATCACTCTCCTAATTTACCGGGTAATAGAGTTGTAAGTATATTCCCTTAGGTCCCACGGAAGGTACTGGGCTGTGAGCAAGACCGAGGTACTTGGCTCCTCCGAAGTCCTGCACCAGGTTAACTGAGGGACTTCGTTTGCTGCAGGGTCCCTAGGAAGCCTGTCATGTCACCTTTGCTGCCAGCCTGGGTTCCTCATCCTTCCTTCCTCTCATACCACAGGCACAGAACTTCAGAGAGCGCTGAGAGCATTAAGTCGGAAGGGCTACATTTCGATCCATTAATGGCCACGGCGGACAGTGAGTCTATTCTCTTCAAGGAAGAGCCCTCTGCTAGACATCACCCCACAGACACACACTGACTAGACTCTGCATGCATTGGGTTCTGAATGGAGAAGGAATTCGAACTTTCACTGCAATAGTAATGAAGGAAAAATGCAGATTTTAAAAACTTGGGTAGCGGCAACAGTTACCGCCTGTATGCTGATGTGAAGAGAAGACGTCAGTGACAACTCCAGAATAGAGATCGACGTCCCTCAGTGTCACCTGGGAAGGATGGCCTGCCATTCCAGAGGCAAGGAAAGAGACAGAGTCAGTTACTATGAGCTGAAGACATCTGCAAAGACTTCGTCATTTCTTTAACTTCTTAGCAATGCCTTTCCACACTGAGTGATTGTTGCTGTCAGCTTTCTAGTTGCTGCCCAGAAAGAACCCAAACAAAAGCGGCTTGTGGAGGAATGGGTTTATTTGGCTTACGGACTCGAGGGGAGACTCCATCATGGCAGGGAAAACGATGGCACGAGCAGAGGGGTGGACATCACCTCCGCCACAGCACTGCAGACAGCGGCAGGAAGGTGTGCCAAACACTGGCAAGGGGAAGCTGGCTTATAACCCCCATAAACCTGCCCCCAACAACACAGCTCTAGTGAGGTTCTAATTCCCGAATTGCCATCAGCTGAGGATCGCTCTATCAGAACACATTCATCTGTTTGTGGGGGACACCTGGATCAAACCATGACAGTGATCTATACAAAGAAGGGAGACGTGACCATAGCAGCTTCTGTGAACAGAGTTTACCATGTGTCCGGAGGTATATTGACAATCTTCTCAACCTGCTTACCGTCTCGACCTTCCTCCCCTGACACACAACAGACTCTCCAAGACACCAGCACGGAGCCTGCTTCCTGTCTGGCCCCTGTCCCAACCAGCAGTCACCTTGCTCGGTGTCTACCTGAGAAACATCTGTGTTCCTCCCTAACAAGCACGAAAGCTCCCTGCCACACTCCTGGCACTGTCACACGATCTTTGTGAAGCGAATATGAATTTATCATAATCCCGTAACGTAGACGCACCGAACTCCAGTCCAAGCAGCGCACAGAACACGTTCTCCAATGAAGAAACTCACGAGGTGTCCCAGCCCCACCCAGAGCACTCAAGATGGCCAGAAATCCTTTAAGACAAGACAAACGTGGCCAGGACAGCCCCCTCCCTGCCAGAGGAGGCTCCAGTCTGCTTCTGAGCCTTCTGATGGTCCGTGGGAAGGGAAAGGGTGGCTGTAAATACCTGCAGGGGGACCGATGAGGAAGGCACAGTGATGTCTGACACTGACTGAGGGCAGAGCAGGCATCCTAAGGAAGTGGCCACTGGCCCTCGGGTATCTTTCCATGAGCACTGGAAACGGTCCCCAGGGGACGGGAGCAAGGTGGGCCTCAGGTTTCGCTGGCACCCTTAGGCAGGATCCCCATGTCCTGCATGGCTGCTCTGGGGACCCTGGGTTAAAGTAAGGCCCGGCAACAGCGCCCATGGAGGCCCACCTCTCGGTCCCTGTAGGTGCCACCAGCTCTACAACTCAGCTGTGCTTCGGAATGACAAGTGACGGTGACTCCTGGGCTTCGCCTCAGAAAAGAGAGGGCAGATAAGAAAAGTAACTAATGCAGAAGGTTGAGTTCCTAGTCTTTCAGGGAAATGAGTATGTTCTTCATTTTGGCAAAAAAAAAAAAAAAAAAAAACCCTCAGCTTCCAACATGTCATTTCTTACTTGATTTGATTGAAAGTTTGGTCCCCGATTTAAATTCAGTTGTTAAAGCCCCAGACCCAAATCTACCTACATTTGGAGACAGGGGCTTTCAGAACTGAGGGGAGAAGGGGGGTTAAATAACGTCACAAAGGCAGAGGCCTGATCCAATAGAATCAGTGTCTTTAGAAGAAAAGACACGAGAGTGTTCTTCCCCCCTCCCTTGAGAAAAAGATTACAAGAAAACAGTGAGAGAGAGAGAGAGAGAGAAAGCTCTCTGGATAATAAGGTATCTTGATCTTGAACTTCCAGCCTCCAGAACTGTGGGACAAACCTTCCTGTTATTTAAGCCACCCAGACTCTGGCACTGTGTCATAGAAGCGGAAGGTAACCGAGACACCACCCTCAGCACAGCTTGGCCTTTCCTACCCTGGGAACAGGCTGCTCCAAAGGCAGGGGAAGCAGGGGAAGGAGAATGGGGCAAGGGGAGGGAGAAGAAACCTAAGCACTGAATCTGGGAAGGTTTTCTTTAGAAAGCCTGGCTTGAGGACCCATTATCTCAATGCTATACTCATATTTCACACTAACGAAGTCTTCACACTAGCCAGGTTTGTCATTTCCAAGCACAGGCCAAATTTAGTCACTCATCTGATCGGACTTCCCCAGCAGGTCCATCCTCGGCAGAATATAGTGGCCAGTGCACAGCAGGTCCTGACAAGGTTCCCTCTGACCTCACCCCCATCGCCTCCTCAGCTCCCTCTGCCTCAGCCTTGCTGATTTTCTATAGCTTCTCAGGTACCATGCATGACGCATGTGTCTACCTCAGAACCTTGGCTCTCGCTGCTCCTGATGCCTGATGTCCCTCTCATCATGTCCTGTTGGTATCTAGTCAAGTGTGACAGCACTCATCAGGGATTCACCAATCTATAAGTAACCCATAACCCCCCCCACACACACACACACACACTTCACCCTGGTGTATGTTCCTCCACATCCACTCTGTGTCTGGTACACTGCTTGCTGATTAACTTGTTCACTTCTTGCCTCACCTTAAAAACAAAAGCTTTGCAAAATCAAGAAGTCCTTGGTTCTCTCTTCTCAGTAACATCAACAGTGCCTGGCATTTAACAGACACCCCGCAAGTATTCCTTAAATGAATGAAAAATGTGAAGGATTTAAGCCTCTGCAGAGGATCCAAGGGGATGGCTCAGCTTGTAAAGCCTACCAGTCCGGAGTTCAATTCCTCATCACCCACGTAAAGCTGGATGCAAAGTAGCGCATGCATCTGTGATCCCAACACCCTGCCACAATGACAGTCAGCTGGGAGAATCCGAAGCTCGAGGAGGTAATTGACAAGAGACCCTGTCTTAAATGAGGTGGAGCACAGATACCTCGAGGTTTTCCTCTGACTTCACATGAATGCCATGACACACATGCACCTATTCACACTCGTGTGTTCACACACACAATAAATAAGTACAAATTTCTAACAAAAAGTCAGCAGAATCACAGAACCACATTGGAGGGAGCTCAGTTTTTCATGTGTCTTATACACATATGTGGGGCATTAAGTTAAGTTTTTCCAGGAACAGGGCTTTAAATACATCAGCATTTAGATCCATGAAAATTGTTCCAGGGACATAGTATTAATTCCATTTTGCAAGTAAGAAGGCCAAGACTTGTACAAGCCCAGAGATAGAAAGGTGTGCAGTTCGTCAGGGCTTGAACCTAAGTCAGTCAGCTTAAAAGCCTATGTCCTCCACCACTCTGTGAAACCTGAATATCTGTGGCTGGAGAGATGGATCAGAAGTTAAAGTGCTTGCCTGCAAGGGCTGGAGAGATGGCTCAGCGGTTAAGGCACTTGCCTCTAGTGCCTAAGGCCCCGGGTTCAATTCCCCAGGACCCACATAAGCCAGACCCACAAGGTGGTGACCCTGGTGCATTCTCTCTCTCTCTCTCTCTCTCTCTCTCTCTCTCTCTCTCTCTCTGCTTGAAAATGAATAAATAAAATATTTAAAGTGCTTGCCTGCAAAGCCTATAGACCTGGGTTTGATTCCCCAGTACCCATGTAAAGCCAGATGCCCAAAGTAGAGTGTTCATCTGGAGTTTGTTTGCAGCAGATAGAGGCTCCTGAATGCCCCCCCCTCTCTCTCTCTCTCTCTCTCTCTCCAAATAAATAAAAATATTTTATAATAAGACAAATACTTGAAGGTTATTTAAATTGAACATTACCTGAGATAGATGAGGATATTTACTATTCAGAGGGAACCTGAGTATCTTAAGTAACAAATAATGCTTTTAACAGACAGTCCTTATGAGACTATTGGTCATCAATACACGAGGACACACCATGATTCAAAAACCATTTTCTGTTTGGCTTTATGATTAATATTTTTGCCATGGACTCCACCTTCTGTATTAGTTACTCTTAACACTGTGACAAAATGCCTGAGAGATGCAACTCGAGGGAAGAGAAGCTTGGATGACCCTTCCATCATGGGAAGCTTGGGGATGTGGAGTGCAGGCTGTGGTGGTGGGAGCTGGCTCTGAGGTTCTTTCTTGGTAGGTCAAGAAGCAGAAACGGGGCTGGACACGGGCCAGGCTTTAACCATCAAAGGCCCAACCCCCATGACCCATCTCTACCAGACATGCCACCACCCAACAACTCTAGCGCCTCCCAAAACGGCACCGTCAGTGAGAACCAAGTGTGCAGACACACATGCCTTTGGGGACACTTCACACCCAGTTCATAACACCTCCTTTATTAGATTTAGCCCAAACTAGTACCAAAATGGACGGATCTCCCCAAATTTCACCAATGGACAAACTTCCCATTACGAGTCTGCATTAGCTAGCCTGGGATTAAACTTTGGCCAAAGATGGTGCTGAAAGGGTCAAAAAAAAAAAGATTTCTTGTTGTTGAAAATCATCATCATTATGTTCTTTGAAAATATCAGCGGAAAATCGAGTTTCTCCAGGCAGCACTTCCCACATCATTTCAGCCATTGTGATTGAAAGCGTAGAACAAGGGCTTCCTGACGCCACAGATACTCTTGCTGAATTGCCGGACTCACAGAGTAATTATGCACTGGACAATTTAAGATGTGTGCTTGCCCTGCTTTCAAATGAGGGGACACAGCACACAGGGGTGAAGGGTGGGCTGAGCAGAGAGGCCCTGTAAGCCGCTCCATCTCCCTCTTGACGGAAGCTGAGTGTCACACAGAATCGGGTCCCTTAAAAATCTCTTCTATTTCTCAACACCCCTTTTCATGCTATACAAAACAAAAAATTGCTTAGGAAGGCCATATTCTGCTGCCCTCATTTGGGGCAATTCATATAGCAGAAGCGGAATGTAATGAGCCTATATTCCCCCGAAGTGTTTTTTGCTGCTGTTAATGGAGGAAACGTGGAGTAACATTAATTTTTTGAAGTTCCTATGCTGAAAAAATTGCTGGCTAAAAATAAGTCTCGCGTAATCACGTGTTTGTAAGAAGATTTCTTGGGACATTTGATGCTAAGAGAGGGTGAGAGATATTAGGAAAAGGAAGACCAGTGGGTGCTAAGTTCTGGGAAGTCAGAAGCAAGAGGTTTGTGTGCTGCTTCACAGGTGGGTCAGCTCACTGCAATGATAACAAAATACCCGAGACAGCCTGGAAAGAGAAATGGTTTGTTTTGCTCACAGTTTCAGAGGTCTCGGTCATGGTTGGTTGTCACTGATGCCTGGGACCTGTGGTGAGACAGAACATTCTGGTGAAAGTACATGGTGGAGGAGACTGCTCACCTCAGGACAGCCAAGAAGCAAAGAGAGAGAGGAAAGGGCTGGGGTCCTTCAAGGAAGCACCCCCAATTACCCAACTTCCACTAGGACTGCCTCCTAAAGGTTTTACTGCCTCCCTACAGTGCCTTGGACTCGGGACCAAGCTTTTAACACAGGGGTTTGGGGGACCCAAAGTATAAGCAATAATTTAAGATCCAAACTGTAGCCATAATGATAGCATAATATACATCTCAAAAAGCTAGAAAAAAATTGGAGGCATTCATCATAAAGAAATAGAAGTGCTTAAGGAGATACTTTTAAGTTGGGTTAAACATTACACAATGTGAACCTATATCAAGCATTATAGCACCCTATTAACTTGTGAATTCTATGCTTTGTATGTCAGTTAAATTTAATTTACAATTTTTAAGAAGAGAAAAAAATATACTACTACTAAGCGTCTCAAGTCCCCAGGTAAGGGCACTGTTGGTCTATTTCTCTAAGTCATGTGACCACAGGACACTTTCTCAAGTCCCCAGGTCAGAACACTGTGGCTATGGTTCTTTAAGTCACATGACCACAGACACTTTCTTTAGAGAAGAACCTATGGATTCTCGGTCCAGAGCTAAGGTTTTCCCAGATGCTCTGAATCATAAAGAAATTTCCACTTATTTGGAGAGAGGATTGGACTGTGTCCCTCCAAAAGACGTATTTCCCTCCTTACTTCTGGTACCTGTGAATGTAACTTGATTTGGGAATAAGGTCTCTGCTGATGTAAACAAGTGAAAGTGATGTCATGTGCTTCTGCCCTGAACCTGCTATGTCATGGGCTGGTTATCAGGAAGAGTCACATGAAGACAGAGACACACGGGGAGGAGACCTTGGGGCAGAAAAGCAAAGACTGACTGGAGCAGCAACCAAGAGACACTCCAAGGACCAGGGCCACCACCAGAGGCTAGGAAGAGCCTCAGAGACACGGTGGTCATGCTGACACCTTGCCTTTGAATCTCCAGGCTCCAAGACAGAGTGTCTGTTGCCCCAGGCCACCCACGTGGCAGCATTCTGTGAGGCCAGCAGGCGTGAGCTCACACGGGGGGGGGGGGGGGGGCAAGACACACAAGGGCCTGGCTACGAAATGGGCATCACAACACAGCTGTGCCATGACCACCACTCAGGCGATCAGTCCAAAGAGGCTCAGTAGAGAAACTCTCTGGCCTTTGGACAGCCGGCTATGGCTTTAAGAAGGAAGGGGGAGGGGAAGTAAAAACAAATTCTTCTGGATTGTTAGGAGTTTAAACACAACACACACATAACTCACCTGAATGACTAGAAGAGACCAACACCTTCCTGAGAACTTTCTCCCTGGAAGCTCAGTCAATGTGCCTTGAAGGCACCAGAGGAACCCAGTCTCTAGTAGACACCCTCAATGAGCTTTGCAAAATGCGTGGGTTTTGGGCTGGACAGATGGCTCAGTGGTTAAGGCACTTGCCTCCAGTGCCTAGGGCCCCAGGACCCACATAAGCCAGACCCACAAAGTGGTGGCCCTGGCTCGCTCACTCTCTCTCTCTCTATCTCTCTCTCTATCTCTCTGTAGCTCTCTGCTTGAAAATTAACAAAAATAAAATATTTTTTTAAATGCATGGTTTTTTTATTTTGTGGGTTGTGGATGTCATAATTGGCTTGCATATCATAAAAGGAGCAAATAAGAGCATCTAAGCAATTAATAATTCTACCTCAAACCAGTTACCTCATCCTCGTATTTCAATAGGAACACCCATAATGGGAGAAATAGCTCGAAAACTTTGGGATAAAGATCTCTAGCGAATAAAAGAGCCACGAAGGGCTTCCATGGGGGAAGGTAAGGGAATCAGGAACACCTTAACTTTTAGCGTGCAATGCGCCTGTTAAATAGACCTACTAATGGTGTTATTGCAGCTAAAAACAGTGACTTGAAAATGTTGTGTACATTACTACCGTCATTATCTACCAACTGTAAGAATGCTATGCTAAAACTAACTCAAAACACCTCGGAGAAGGTAATTGCTACTAATGGATCTGAAGTGTGTAAAATTGGACGTCATTACCCTGTCCCCCATCGCAGGGCTTGGGGATGCTTGCTCGAGATGGCAGGCAGGAGGCTCGCTTGTCTTTCAACCAGGGCTTGGACAGAGGACCAGCTGGCTTTCTGGCTGCGCCACGAACACTCCAACCTGTCCTCTATTTACGTGGAGTCTCTCCCAAGGGCTCCCCTATCTTCCCCATTCCCATCTGCTTTGGGAGAGACCTTGAAGCTGGGGTCGATGCTCCCCATCCCAAGGATGCTCCCTGCAGCTTCTCAAATCAGTGACCACCGAGTGAGTCACATCCTGCTGACCCTGAAATTAAAGGCAATAACTCAGACTCAAAGGTCTGTAAAAGGCAAGTGAGTCACCTTGGTGGTCCTGTCTGGAGACACCTACGCCCCGCGAAGACCTGGGAGGGAGGGTGTGGAAGCCAGTCAGTTCCCTGGGTTGCTTCCAGATGCTTCTGGGATGCAGGGTCAGCATAGCCAAATTGCCTCAGCTCTAACCACCCCCACCCCCGTGGTGCTGATCCCCATCTTCTCACACATCCCCCCAAATGTCTCCCCAATGTCAGTCAATAAGATTTGTTTTCAAATCCTCAGTCTTTAAATGTCCCCAAAGCAACACATGTTCCCTAATATCAGAGTGTCTCTCTCAGGCCAGCCCTCCATCACACACCCTTACAGACCTTGGCATGAAAAAACCTGAAAGCTGATATTGACCAGGAATTTCTAGCTCTTTGCCAACCACAAATCTAATGCCTCAAAGTTTCCCTCCTCCCTTCAAACACAATACAAAAAATAAATAAATAAAATAAAGGGACCCAAAGTTCAAAAATTATATAAGGAAGCTCTGACCAAAAGAGCACTGCCCAAAATCTAAATTTCAAATTAAAAAAATAAATAAGCTGGGACTTGGGAGACTGCTCAGTGGTTAAAGGCTTGCAAAGTCTAATAGCCTGGGTTTGATTTGCCAGTACCCATAGAAGCCAGATGCATAAAATGTGCATGCACCTGGAGTTGTTTTATAGTGGCTCTAGGCCCTGGAGTGCCCATTCTCCTTCTCTCTGCTTGCAAATAAAAATAAATAAATAAATAAATAATCCAGGCTTGGTGGCATGTGCCTTTAATCCCAGCACTCAGTAGGCAGAGGTAAGAGGATCACAGTAAGGTCAAGGCCAACCTGGAGCTACAGAGTGAGTTTCAGGTCAGCCTGGGCTAAAGTGAGACCCTGTCTTGAAAATAAATAAATAAAGTTCTAAGCTAGCCATGGTGGTGCACACCTGTAATCCTAGCACTAGAGAAACTGAGGGAGGAAGATAAAAGGATGGAGAACAGAGATCATGTAAATAAATACACATTATATATAGAATATTATATAATGTTAATATAATATTTATAATATAAATATATGATTTATGAATATGTTTATCATATAAAATATATTAATATATTATATAATTAAATAATATAAATTTTACGTATGTATATATATATAATGTGTACACATGTACATATGTGTATCTGTAATACTCCATCCATGTAAGCTTTCTCTTCCCTGACCAGTGGTTGGTTTTCAGAGAGCAAGACATGAAGAACTCTCAGAGACCTGAGAACTGGTCCCCAAAAGCCAGAATAAAGGGAGCCTTATTTTAGATGCTGGTTCAACAAATATACATCAAGTCTTTTTAAAAATTTATGTGTTTATTTGAAGAGAGAGATAGACAAACAGAAAACACCAAACTTGGAACACCAAGGCCTCTAGCTACTGTAAACCAACTCCAGATACATATGCCACTTTGTGCATCTGGTTTTACGTGGGTACTGGGGAATCCAACTTGGATCCTTAGGCTTTGCAGGCAAGTACCCTAACCACTGAGCCATCTCTCCAGCCCACCAGCAAGAGTCTTTAGCTTAAATCTCAATTGATTTTGCATGAATCTCAGAGTATTTCCCTAGGCAAGTTTCAAGGGAAGTGACACTGTCATTACTTCCAATGACAAAAGTTACGAATGGCCTGAGTGGCAGCAACAAATCATCAAAAAAACAACACAAAAACAGGGGCATCCAGATAATAGACCAGTATGTTAAAGCAAAATGGTATTTTCAAGGAAAGCTCTGGGGCTGTGGAAATGCTCACGACATGATGTTAGGTGAACAGATAATGGAAAATTTGCTGAGCATAATAATCTCAATTTTACATAACATGTGTAGTATGCATAAAATAGACCAGACAAAATATGTTTAAAAGAAACAATAAGCGGTGATTTTTATTTTGTCTACATTTTTTAAAATTCCCTTTAATGAATATATATATTATTTGAAATAAGGGGGAGATGTAATTAAGAAAAATGAGTTTAGAGGGCTGTGGAGATGGCTCAGTGAGTAAAGCAAGTTTCACAAGCATAAGAACCTGAGTTCCATCCCCAGGACCCATGTAAAAATGCCAGGTGTGTTGGTGTGCACCTGTAGTCCCAGCGCTGGGGAGACAGGGACTGCCTGGGCTCAATGGCTAGCTTGTCCAGCCAAATTAGGTGAGTTCCAAGCCAATGAAAGACCCTGTTTCAAAAAGCAGGGTAGGTAGCATTTCTAAGGAACAACACCTAAGGCTGTCTTATGGCCTCCACATGCACATGGACACACACCCACAACCATACACACACGCCTGCACACACACAACCATACACACAAGCACGCACACACCCACAACCACACACACAAGCATGCACACACACCAACCATACACACACACCTGCACACACACAACCATACACACAAGCATGCACACCACCCCAAGTATACACACACACAACCATACATGCCTGCACACCCACAACCATACACACAGGCACGCACACACACACACAACCATACACACAAGCATGCACACACCCCAAGCATGCACACACACAAGCATTCACACACACAACCATACACAATCATACACAGAAGCACACACACACCCCAACCATACACAACACATGCCTGCACACACACACATTAAAGACAAAGGAAAAGAAGTGTACATGAGGGCTTGGGTGATCTTAATTATCCCAGGATGTGTTCTGTGCCGAGGAAAGCTTGGGCCTCTGAAGGCAGGCCTGGATGAAGGGTCATGTTGCAGTTACCTTCTTCCTGTTGATGAGATAAAACACCCAACAAAAAGCAGCTGATGGAGGAAAATTAATTTTGGCCTGCAGTCTTGAGGAAAAGCTCCATGATGGCAGGGAAAAGCATGGCAGGAGCAGAGGCTGGACACCCCTGTGCCACAGCAGCAAGAGATTTAGCCGAGTCTGACAAAAGGGAGCTGGCCCTGTCTCCACTGGCACTTGACTCTCTGCATTGAGGCATCAGCAAGCCTTTGCTCTTCCTCGATCTCCTTGGAGACAATCCTCACTTCTATAGCTTCACATCCTGGCTATCAGGATGCCAAGATTCTGAGAACAAGTGCCAGCCATGCCATGAAACACCAAGTCTTTGTCCGACTTCTCATATGCACAGACATGGGGCCAGTATTACCAAATATTTTAGGCTTTGATGGAACTTTACCCAGAACCAGTGAGAACTTCAGTGGGTACTCTCCTTTCTTACTAACTTAGGACACAAGTGAGATCATCTATAATCCATTTCAGGGCACTGTGGAATCAAAGGCGCAAAGTTTCCAAATATTCAGTGCTTGGCATTTGTTTCCTTTGAAAGACAGAAAACCTCTTTCTTCTTTAAGAATTCCCCAAGAAGCCAAGCCTTATGGCACATGCCTGTATCATAAGATCACAAGTTCAAGAACTGCTTGAGCTACAGAACTAGTTCAAGTCCAGCCTGAGCACTTTAGGAAGACCTTGTCTGGGAATGCAGCTCAGTGGCAGGGTGGCACAGGCTTTTAATCCCAGCACTCGGGAGGCAGAGGTAGGAAAAGCGCTGTGAGTTCGAGGCCAGCCTGGAGCTACATAGTGAATACCAGGTTAGCCTGGGCTACAGTGAGACCTTACCATGGAAAACAAAAGCAAAAAATAAATGAATAAAATTTTCTTTAAAAAAAGAAAAACCTGGGTGGGGGCTGGGGAAATGACTCAGTGGTTAAAGTTGCAAATCCTGCTGACCCAGGTTTGATTCCCAGATGCACAAAGTGGTGAATACATCTGGAGTTCGTTTGCAGTGGCAGAAGGTCCTAAGCACCCATTCTCTCCCTCTCTCCCCACCTTGCAAATAAATGAATAAATTTTTAGTTTTGAAGCTGAGCCCAGGATTCTTCCCTGCAGCTTTGCTTTCTCCTCCTGCTGGCTCTGCTCCTCCTCACCATCGGGAGACCTTCTTCTCTCCTCCACCGCCTCCTCCTAAGCTCTCACCTCTCACTGGACAATACCGCCACGTGGGGTGATGGTAACGCTCAGGCTGGCTTGGTTTATCCTTTGATTCTGCCCAACATCAGATTGGGAGCTGGGACAAAGCTCAGCGGGTAAAGCCTGAGGACCAGAACCCACTAACTAAACTGGGCCCATGAGACATGCTTATAATCCCAGCACTGGGAGGACGAGACAGGAAGACAGCCTAATTGGTAGCTCCAGGCCAATCTCTGCCTCGAGAAAGGTGGACGGGACCTGAGAGGAATGAACCCAAGGCTGTCGTCTGGTCTTCTGTGTACTCGTGCATATATGTGCATGCTCCCCCCCACGCATGCGCACTCTCCCACAGACACGATCACAGTTGGATTGGTATCATAAAGCTAAGGACTTCCCAAGCCTCAGACAAAGCTTCACTAAGAATTGCATATTGTCCTTGGAACACAGCCCACAGATGGATGTAAAGAGCACACACAGAAGGAAAACGTCTTTTTGTTTTTTGAGACGGGGTCTCCTATGTAGCCCAGGCTAGCTATAAACGCATGGTCTTCCTGCCTTGGCCTCAGCAGTACTGGGGTGACAAGCGTAGGCCACCATGCTTAGCTAGAGACTTCTTAACAGATCTCCCCAAAATCTTTCAAGTCAAAATTGATTGATCACAAATCTCGTTCTATAGACATCCCCATCTCACAGAATTTCACAGAAAGCTAGGATCAAGCAATCTCAGCCTGAGGCCATTGCCTTATCTTCTTTCAGCCAGAGGTGGGCCAGGTGTCACACCCCCACATCCTGTACTTCTGTTCTGGCAGATCGATAACTTTGATCAGGATTCTTCTGAAGCCAATGGCAATATGAAGGACATGGCTTTTCCAAGAATGTCAAATCAAGAGGTAGACAGACATGCTCAGCTTTCCCAGTGACCTCAACTGAAGACCCATCCAGCTTTTCCTTTCTCCGTTGGTTTGATGTTTTGTTTTTGTTTTTTTAATGTTCTTAAAGGTCCTTCTTCTAATCATGTTACTCTAGATACGAGAAGCTGAGCCTCAGGAGAGGTGAACAGTGCAAGCTGACTGGCTCCATGCCTCTCTCCTCCAGGCTGAAGTGGACACCGTGCTGGATCTTCACCAAGAGTCTGAGAGCATCTGGTAATTCCTTCAGCACAAGTTGACTATGCCCAAGTCACTCACAGAGCTTTCTCCAGAATCCTGCTTCTGATCAACCACTACTCAAGACGACTGACATTCAACTTCAAAGGTGAAAACACCAGGGACCTCCAATAGCCAGTGGAAGTGAGGCTGAAACTGACATGGATGATGTCATTTGGATGAATGAACAAATCTAGTCGTCAAGTGAGGAGACTTGGTCTTCCTCTTGCTGGCCCTCTGAACAACTAAAAATGTTCTGCTGGGCCTTTGATGACCTTGGCTTCTGCAGCTGTTTCCGTCTGAGGCTGGTGTTGAGAGATGTCTTCTGGGGAGACAGACAGAAACATCTGTTCACCTCAGCTAGGACACGGTTGGTGGACCGAAGATTTGTCCAGTCCAACTTTAAGTCTATTGGAGCTCCAGGGATATTGACAGAATGGAGACTCAAGGCCAGCTACGTCACCAGGATGTCCCACCCCGAAAGTCCATCTCACGGCAGCTGCTCTACTGAAGAGCCCCACCATCAACTGTTTTCCTCTCACATAATCTTGGGACCTTGTGAATCTCATCAGCTTCCCTCCACAAGGGGATGTTATCAGGCCGCCAATTCCATGAGGGTCTCTGTGGTGTGAACATAGCTGTTCCACGTTAAGACAGCAAGGTCACGTTGAACCAGAAGAAACCGCTCACTTCCCTAAGCCATAGGACAATTCTTCCTCTTCCAAGAACCATCTTTGGCTGGGAAGATGGCTCAGGGGATAAAGTTCTTACTGCATAAACATGAGCTTCTGAGTTCGGATCACTAGACCCCAGGTAAAAAGCCAGAAGCCGTGACAGGCTGCTGAAATCCTAACAGAACTGTGGCAAAACAGGAGGCAAAGACAAGAGAATTTTCTAGAGGCACATGGACCAGCTAGCATGGAAAACTGAGCAGTGAGAGATCCTGACTCAAAATCAGGGGAAGGTGAGGACCAACCCCCACCCTCCTCTGACCTCCACATGCGTGCCCTCACACACAGCACACACACACACACACACACACACACACACACACACACAGCCATATCTGGGGGCTAGGAAGATGGTCCCATCCTCATCCCTGACACACCTATAATTCCACTGCTGGGGAGGCAGAGACAGCAGGATTCCTGGGACTAGCTGGCGAGTCCAGTTGAATCCAGAGAGCTCTAGGTTAAACAAGAGACCCTGTCTCAGAAAAAAATAACGTGGCCAGCAACGGAGAAAGACACCCAAGGCAGCCTCTGGACCTCTGCACATGTGCACCCCCACACAAACATGCATCCAGACTCATGCCTACCGCACACACAGACACAAGCAAAATCTAACAGGACCGTCTCTGGCCACCTGTATACAAACTAGCTGAGCTCGGTGACTTCATGCTGAGAGCCTCCATCAGGGTGGCTGGGCTCACCTTTCTGAATAGAGCACCCTGGTGTGTCATGGTGTCCTGCTTGACTCCCTTCTCCACCTGCGGTCTGGCAGTTTTGTACCCAGTGCAGACAAAGCACAAGAGAGGATTACGAAACATTAAAACCTGCTGCTGTGTTATGGTGGAGAGATTATTACAGCCACACTTCCTAGGTTTGCAGGTTTCCCTAAGGTAGTCAAACTATCTTACGGTGATTAAGCCTCCTGGTGAAAAGGGCGCTCTCTCAGTTCCTACATGATTATAGGCAGCTCTGTCCCACAAAAGATTTCTAAGAAAATCTTCAGAAATCTGATGTTTTCCAAGAAGACACTCAAGACAATTGTTGAGTGTTTTTTGAGGGTTTTTTTTTAAACTTTTCCTTTGCTTTTTTAAAAAAAAAATAGCCTATTTTCCCAGAAGACATGAATTTGGTTTAGAAATGACCAGGGGCTGAAAAGCTTTGATGTTCTGCCACCTACTCTCCAAATCACCACATGAGTGGCACCTAATCCCCACACAGCGGTGCACCCCAACTAGAGCTCTCTTTATCAGGCAGGGAGGGAGGGGGGAAAGCAGGGGTAATTTCTTTCCCCAATATGTTGGTCATTATTATAGGTTATATATACAGAAGGAAAGTTAATTAAGCTTTAAAAAAAATCCATCACACATCAATGGCTGCATTTTAATGAGTACAAAAAGTTGAGGTGTTTACTACCAATTAAAGTGGTTTTTAAATAAGCATTAATTAACACAGAGATTCAGAAGAAAGTTACACCTTGTCAGAGAAAGGCCAGTGCAGGCGATGCCCACTCCTGCTCTCATTCATACTCAGATAGTAATTACCACCAACCCTATATTTTCCATAATAATGAGGAGATGCTGTCCTGTCTGTCAAACAACACACACACACAAAAGTGGTGAAATTAGAAATTCTCAACCTGAAGTAAACTTTTCAAAAATTTTTTTTTCCTTCTGGGTTGTTCTCTCGTCTGTGTCAGGGTTATTCAAAAAGGAGATTAGCGTGATTTTAAGGGTGAGTGTCTTTCTTTTATCTCCTTTGTAGAGAACATGGCAGGGGAGCCCTCATTGGTCAGAGAGTCGTTGCTTACATCAATATCTGCAAATCAGAACAATTCCTCAGCCGGTTCCAGAGGGCCAAAGCCCTTCTTTGTTTCTTCATAATCCTGTATTTGCATAATCCAACCCCCTAGACTCCACTTCCTTCGAGGAGAGGCTTGTCTTTCTCAAGATGGTCAAGGAAAACCCAGTCAATATCGATCTGATGGTCTCATCCTTGAGTGAAAAAAATGACGAATGTGCTAGAATTCAGTACAGTCCCTGTGTGAAGCCTGGGAAGACCGTGCAGAAAAGGGGTTTTTCAAACATCTCAAAGCAACACCCTCCGGTGTGACCCTCTGCCTTATAAGTCATATACAACGGCCACCAAGGAATCAGCATTATCATTTGCTAATAAAGAAGGGAACAGACACCCATTGTCTGGTGTTCTCAGGCTCCCCAGCCAATTGATCTTTCCAATATTAATGTGTTTAGGAGAAAAGGTTGGGTTAGTAACCACAAGACACCAAAGTGAACAGAAAATCCGAACAGGGCAGCAGAATAGCAGAACGGGGTGGAAGAATCGTGTCCACAAGAGTAGCCACTGCATAGCAGGGAGCGTCTCCCCTATGGCCAAATCACTTTGACCCGAAGGACACAAGATCTCAGTTACAAAGGACCCGTGAGTTAGGAGATTAACATGGCGACTAGAGTCAATAAGGAGATATTATATTCTGCTATCATATGCTAATACGCAATGCCAAGAAAATGGATGAAATGATCTCACCACAAAAATATTAACTATGGGCTGGGGAGACGGCTCAGAAGCTAAAGCACTTACCTCATAAGCATGATGACTTGGTTTCTATTCTTCAGCACCCACATAAATGCTGGGTGTGATAATATGCACCTATAATCTCAGCCCTGGGGAGGCAGAGACAGGAGGACCTTCTGACTAGCCAGATCGCTAAGTCCCAGGTTCAGCAAGAGGCTATCTCAAAAAAAGAAAGTGGAAGAGTAATTGAGAAGACTTCTGGCCTCCTCATGCACGCGTGCATGTACATATGAGCATGCATACATGCGCATACACCACACACCTTCACACCCAAAAACACCAACTATGTGACATAATACATGGATATGAACTGCTAGATTTTTGTCTCTCCGCAATATGCCAGAAGATAGAATGGAAAGATCTTGAGAACGTCTTAATGTGCAAAGTAAATACATACAATGTTACCTGTCAGGTTCAAGTTTCAAAAGTGACCCAATAAGAACTTGGACACTAAAGGATGCCTGTGATCTCAGCACGAGGCGTGTGGCTCACTGAAAGTTTGAGGCCAGTCTCGGCCACATAGTAAGACCCTGTCACACATATACACACTCCCAAAAGAATAGCCTTTGCATCTACCAAATGAGCTGTAAAGGTATTTGGGTAAGACCCATTTTTTGGTCAACTAAAATATTCCAAATTATTCCCACCTTCCACTATTTAGTTTGGTACCTGTAATAAATGTTGGCATTGCTGTGGTTCAAACGTGAACTGCCTCCCGTAGGCCCACGCGACTGAACACTTGGCTTGGTCTCCAGGTGGTGGAATTGTTTGGAAAGGTTGTAGAACTTTTAGGAGGTGGGGCCTTACTGAAAGAAGTGGACCACGGGTAGGGGGGGTGAGGGCTTGAGGCTTTTATAGTGAGGCCCCAATTTCTGTGCTCTCTCTGCTTCCTGACTTATACGCATGTGACCAACGGTACGTTCCTGCAACTTGCCTTCCCTGCCATGAACTGTAAGACAAATACACCTTTCCTCCCCCTTCTAGTCAGACATGTGGCCACAGCAGCTAAAGATTGAGGCACATTCTAAATCAATCAATCAAGAGACCTTTGCCCCTCCTTTCACAGTGCCACAGGAAAGCCTATTTGGACCCCAATTTTCAGTGCAGTTTCTGCTTCCATTCCATTGGTCATATTCTCACCAAGCAAGTCTCTTCACAGTTACAGTTTTAAAGGACCCAAAATTGAACAAGACAGACAAAACCCAGGGACCTGCATTGGCAATGCTTAAAGAACCAAGTTGGCTAAGTTGCTTTGGGTTCATTCTTGAAGATGGGGCAGCTGATGAGACATTAGCGTCTCCCCGAGAGAAGTGGCTTCTTCCTGATGCGTAAAGTCCAAGCAGGTATAGGATGCTTCCAGAACCTCTCACAGGGAAGAGATGCCAAGGAGTGCTATCCGCCTTCGACTGGGTTTTAACCCTGCATTATGCATAAATTAAGAATTGGACAAGGCCTGGTCTGTGGTGGTCCACACCTGTCATCCCAGTACTTGGGAGGCTGAGGATTTGGAATACGAAGCCTGGCAACATAGCCAGAGACTATCTCAACCAGAACAAAAAATTATAAGCGGATATAGATGAAGACATAGTTTGACCACGTGGCCTTTCAGTTGCCAAGCGCACATTTTCGTGAAGTCCTGGAGATCCTGTGGTAGCTCCAGAAGTTCTATTGAAGACGTTTGGAAGGGGTGCTGACCAGGTGTGGTGGCTCAGGCCTGTGATCCCAACATTCAGGACTGTTGAGTTCAAGGTCAACCTGGGCTACCTTGCAAGAGAGCGTCTTAAATAGACAACAAAACCACATATGCAAAACAAATCTGCCAGTTTTACATCAGTGAGTGTTTCTTGGAAGGGGCCTGGGGCACTGAAGAGAGAGGAAGGAAGGAAGAGAGCTCTTGGGTGGTGGGTAACGGAGGAGAGGGAGGCCTCAGCTCATCTAACACACCATGCCCAGCAGATGAATAGACAGGACAAATGGTCAAGTGCACTGGACGTGTCATGTCAAAGACAGTAAGTTCATGCCTGGCCTTGCTTCCCTGGTGAGACCACTGGCCCCTCTCCAGCTGCCAACCAGCTTACACACCTGCCCCTGTCACAGCTAGACGGACTCAGCAAGACATGGAGGCTGGAGGCTGGGAGACAGCTCAGTGGATGAGAGAGCGAAGCTGAAGCCCAAGGACCTGAGTCCAGTCCTCAGCCCCACATAAAAAGTCAGGTACACACACACACACACACACACACGCCTAGGCCTGAGGGGTGGAGACAAGAAAATCGCTGGGGCTCACACATCAGCCAGTTTGACTGACAAGTGGCAGCTCCAGGTAGAACGAGAGACTCTGTCTCAAGTGAACAAGGCACAAGAAGGAAAGAGGACACGTGACGTTTTCCTCGGGCCTCTGCACCAGTGTGCACAGGGCACACAGATGCACACTACACATACATACATACATTCATACATAGACCACACACACAGGGTACTACATGCACACTGCACATACATACATACATACATACACATATGCATTTACTATACATTCATACATACATATACCACACACACAGGGCACACACACTACACTTACATACATACATACACACATACATACATACATACATACATACATACACCACACACACAGGCACACTTTCTGGAAAGTGTGTTTTCCCTGTGGAACAGACCGGGTAACATGGCTCCTTGGTCAGGTCGAACAAAATGAAATGTCCCTTTTTGTGACATCGGCCAGTTATGTTACACTCATACAACTGCACACATATACACACACTATGTGTACATACATATACCACTGTGTGCACACACACATAAACAAAAATAGAGACCAAGGATACACCAGCCAGAACCTCTGAAAATCAAACCAGACCTTCAAATTTGATTTGCAAAGATAACAGGACACTGACCCCAGAGGAGGAGGGACTGAGACTCTCTGGTCCATCTGCACAGCAGTAAACATTCTTGCAAGAACATTTTAGTGCCAACATGTGTCTTGGTGGGGGGGGAGTAGAAGTCCGGGCAACCGTGAGCATAAGAAAACACCCGTACAGGCCGTGGCTGTCACCCCAGCCTCCCTTCTCATTCCCTTCTCTGCTCTCACCTTTGCAGAGAACACTCGCTTGGCCCCCGATCTGAATACTCAGGCAACTGCAGTTCTTTCTGGAAAGTGTGTTTTTCCCCCTGTGGAATGGGCGTGGGTAGCATGCCTCCTTGGTCAGGTCGAACCAAATGAAATGTCCCTTTTTGTGAATCCCTCAGTTATGTTACACTCATTGTCTTGCTTTATTAAAATGGAAAGAATGCTCCCCTATGTGTGTCCCATTCTGGCATTTATCAGAATTGGGATAGATTGTGCCTTTCCACTCAATTTGGACAATGAAATGAGTTTCATTTTTATTTATGGGCTTCATAAATCCGTTTCACTTGCTGATTTTCATGCCCCACTTCCACGCTGTTGTGTTGGGATTTCCACCCTGCCAGACAATTAAACCAAAAACTCGTGGAAGATCTTTTTTCTTTACAAAATTCTTTTAAATTCAAAACACACATAAATCATCTCCATTTCAGGTTCCAATATATGGAAGAGACGGGCTTCTCACTCTTGTTGAGCATCCAACTCCCCAGATGAGTTCTCTTGCTGTCGTTCTAAAGGTTGGTTCAAAATTCCAGGATGGAAAGAACTTTTTAAATTTGGATATTATGTTTCCAGATCTGGCTCCAGAGATATGAGGAGGTAACACCTCGGCTCTGTAGCTTGGGCTTGCAAACCAACATCACCTGAGCTCAGAGCAGGAGGAAACAGAGACACCCCAGAGCGGCAGCAACGGGACTTCCATGTTCCACCGAGGTTAGAAGCATAAACCAATGAACCAGGCAAGGCTCACCCGCAGAGTCCCCGCTGAGGGAAGGGTGGAGAGGCAGGCGTTGTCTCTGGGGACTTTCTCTAAATACAGAGCAGAGCAGTGGCTTCCACTGATAAGGCTGCATTCAATAGGCACCATGGAGTCTACCTAGTGCCCTTGACCTGCGGGCGGTTTCAGGCACAGTTCAGTCTCACTACCCACCCATCCAGGGAAAGAAAGTCAGTGAGGCTTTATTTAGACACAAACATAGTAACCTGAAATTTGTGATTCCAGACACAAGCCAAGGTGAAACTGATTTTGATACCGTATCCTCTCTCTCTCTCTCTCTCTCTCTCTCTCTCTCTCTCTCTCTCTTTCTCTCTCTCTCCTTGACTGGGGATTGAACCTAGGACTTTGCCCATGCTAGCCAAGTGCTCTACCACTGAGTTACATCTGTTTTCAAAATCACATATTATTTATTTGGTGTGTGTGTGTACACGTGTGACACAGCACCCATATGGAGGTGAGAGGACACCTTTCAGGTTGGTCCTCACCTTCCACGTCTCTCCATTCATGAGCTTCCTGGAAGTGCTCCCATCTCTGCCTCTTCTCTCAGTTAGAAGCCTGTCACGGCTTCCAGCTTCTACGTGGGGCCTTGTAGAAGGATCAAACCTCACGTACCCAGGGTTGTGAACAAGTGATTTTATCCACTGAGTCATCTCCCAGCCTCTTTTTAATTTGCCTTTTTAGGGTGGTGATGGGGCACAATTCCGGATGAACTTAAAGCCTGATACAATACTAGGCTGGCACCCTACCACTGAGCTACATGCCCCTTCCACAATGGATAGATGGGCCCATCGATCTAACAAGGCAGGCAGTGGGGGAGTCATGTTGGATTGTGCCACAGAGACATGTTAGCCTGCTCCGCTCTTTCTGGTGAGGTGCCATGGTGAGCCTCTTGGAGTCCAGAGCATGGAAGGTGCTCTTTGTTCAATGAACTCCTTACCTGGTGTTCTTCGGTGGAAGGAAGCTACCTGCTTCAGAGGAGGCTCACGGACTGGGGTGGAGCCTGGGAAGGCACACTCACGTGTGCAGCGTGATGCTGGCATGGCTGACACACCTCTCTCCGGTTGGCAGGTATCTCCCTGGAGGGGAGATGGATGGACTAGAATGTGCCGAGGAGGATGCCACCAGCTATTAGGATCACTCTCTTCCCTCGATGGGGAGGCCCAGGCGGGCCTGTGTGCTGCTCTGTTCAGCAGTGACTGTTCCTATGCAAAACAAGTAGACTGGCTTTCTGACTATTCTGTGTGCGCACACGTGTGCAGGTGCATATGCACGTGTGTGCACAAGCGTGTGGAGACCAGAGACCAATCTTGGCGGTCATCCCTAGGTATGCCATCCAACCTGTTTGTGAGTCAGGGTCTCTCACTGGCCTGGAACTCATTGATGAAGCTACACTGGATTGCCAGAAAGCCCCAGAGATCCACCTGCCTGTGCCCAGTGCCGGGATTACAGGCATGCTACCACGCCGGCATTGTATATGAGTGCTGGAGATGGTAATCACATCCTCATGTTTGCCCAGAAGGTTCTTTAGTGCCTGTGCTATCCCCTCAGCCCTGGCACTCTGGTTTCTTTCACAAGCTCTCTGAACTTGTACTAATATGGAGTGTCTATGCCCCTGGTTCTGGACCTGGCCAAGGTGAAATCCAGAGCCCAAATCGTGCCAGCCACAGCAGGGATGCAGTGCCGTGTAACTTCCTGCCTCAGCTGCCAGCTGTCCCTCCTCAACATCCCCAACACCACGTAACAGCTCAACAGCTTACTTCTACCCCAAGGGTGCCGCGTGCTAAAATGAGCAAGAGAAATATTAGCTAGAATAGCGCTTTCTCTGTCCCACTAGATTACACCATTGCACTCAAGTAAAATTCCTCAAAGAATCAAACATTTCAACAGAATCCCTGTCCTTAATAACCCTGAATGGAGATGGACTTGAACCAACATAGAGACCCAAGGGTGCTTCATACAGTCATCCAGGGTGTACACTGCACAAGAGTGCCATCACGGAGGCACTTTTCACAGCACACTCCTGGTGGCCAGGAGCAGTCAGTACCTAGGGGTGGGGAGGCTGCCTTTTTAAAAACTGCACAAATAAACTGATAAAGGCTAGTAGCAATCACCTGTAAAAATGGTAAAAACCAAGGTAGCCAGTATCTACTTTAAAAAGGATAGATAGATATAGAGATAGATGATATAGATATAACACATAGCTGTGTGTAGGCACCCCCATAGCTCTCATTTATGCCCCTAAGCATGACAGTTATCTTATATCTTCTACAATTCACTCCACTGTACTTTTGCTTTGAGGCAGGGTCTCACTCTATAGAACAGGCTGACCTCAAACTCAGTCTCTCACCCCTGTCTCCAGTGTTGGGGTTAAAGGCATGAGCCACCACACCATTTCATTTAAATCATTTTATTATTGAAATGAGTTTCTCTAGATACTAGTTTTAGCCCTCATCAAATTCTAGTGTCTTGGGCTGGAGAGATGGCTCAGCAGTTAAAGCGTTTGCCTATAAAGCCTAATGACCCAGGTTCGATTCCCCAGTACCCATGTAAAGCCATATGCACAAGGTGGCACATGCATCTGGAGTTCATTTGCAGCAGCTGGAGGCTCTAGTGCATCTATTCTCTCTGTCTCTCTTCTCTCTATCTCTCTCTGCTTGCAAATAAGTAAATATATATATTTTAATTCTGGTGTCTGAGTTCCGTGGGTTCAAGCTAGAGGCTTCTTCTCTGCATTTTCATCCATGAGCACTTTGCTGTAGCAGTCAGGCTCCTTGCTGGGCACCGATGCCTCTGGCCCTACTCACAGTGGTTCAACACGGGTCTGTGTGTTATCCATCTAAACTGGCAGCTCAGTCAAGCCCACGTTTACACTCAGGCTGGGGCTCCCTGTTCACACCCAGGCTGGAGCTCTTGTTCACTCTGAAGCTGACCTCCAATATTGACCCCTATGCTGGAGCCCAAATTCACACCTAGGCTGAAACTCTTCAGCTAAGCTGTCTGGAATACGCTAGGAGACATGCCTGGCTGGCTTTCAGGTGTATTGTTATCCAATGCCTGAATTTAAGCATTGGGAGTTGCTAAATGAGGATATTGTAATTCTAGACTTCTTTTTTAAGCTTTGAAAATTTTCATACATGGTGTATTTTGATCATAACTTCCATACATTACCTTCTTTTGTCTTCCACCCCTTCCACTGAACTCATTCTTCTAACTAGTCCCTCGTCTGTTTTGACGTCTTTTTTCCCTCCTCTGTCACACATGATGGATTGCTGACAGACTCAATATCGTGAAGGTCTTGTGTAGGCAATGACAATCACTGTCAGGTCTATTTAACCAAGCAACAACAGTAGTTTTCCCTCTAGTGTCTATGACTTTTGACTAGATTTTCAGTACCAGACATGAATTTCCTCCCATGGAGGAGACCTCAAATCTAATCAGAGAGCAGATGGTTGCACCCATAACAGGCATGCCACTATTGCAATTTCTGTACTTCTTTTTCATCTTGCAGCATAAAGTTTCATAAAGAAACTCTGTCTCTCATTTACTCTGTGGAATCCAGTGACAGAGTTGATAAGCCAATAAGTTTCAAGATAATAAATTGGTTCCTGTATTTCTCCATAGATGACAAATTCTTTTTACTATCATTTTCAAGTCATGTATTTAAACATTGATAGTGGGTTTCAACTCATCATTTTTGAAGGCTAAATTATCCCTCTGTTGTCAGTCCTCACCTTCTACCTAGTCTGAGGGAGGGTCTCTTGTTTGTCACAGTATACTCAAGGCTAGCTGGCCAGTGAGCTTGTGGGGACTCTCCTCCTATGCCTTCCACCTCAGTTCTGGTGTTACAGGCACTTGCGCTATGGCATCCAACTTGACATGGGCTCTGAGGATAGAACTCAGGTCTTCACCCTTGCACAACAAAGGCTTCATCCACTGAGCTATGCCCCTAGCTCTTATCTACTTGTTGTATCTCATGTTTTAGTAAGTTTTTTTCTACTCAAACAGAATACCTATCCTGCATAATTTACAAACAGCAGGGAATTATTACTCATAGTTCCAAAGAATGGGAACTCCACACCAAGACCATCAGATCTGAGGGCTGAGGCTCACTCCTTACTCCTCACACAATAGAAGAGACAAGGCTCAATATTCTCTCTCTGCTCCTCACACAATAAGAGAGGTGAGGGTCTTTTGTAAGGTTGCTAGTCCCACTCAGCAGTGTTCCTTTCCTGTTGCAGTCAGCTTTCTAGTTGCTGCGCAAAAAGAACCCAAACAAAAGCGGCTTGTAGAGGAATGGGTTTATTTGGCTTACGGACTCGAGGGGAGACTCCATTCTGGCAGAGAAAACGATGGCATGAGCAGAGGGTGGACATCACCTCTGCCACAGCACTGCAAACAGCGGCAGGAAGGTGTGCCAAACACTGGCAAGGGGAAGCTGGCTTATAACCCCATAAGCCTGCCCCCAACAACGCAGCTTCATCGAGGTTGTAAAACCCAAACTGCCATCAGCTGAGGATCGATCTATCAGAACACATTCAATTGTTTGTGAGGGACACCTGGATCAAACCATGACATTTCCCCAAAGGTATTAAGTTCCAACACGGGAATTGTGTCGGTGTCATGGTGTAAATGCAGGTGCGCCCACACCTCTGACCCCTCCTGCTGTCACAGATCTACAGGTAACTATTAGAGTCTTACATTTTCAGAATGATGTCTTTCTCCTGAAGCCAGCTGTCTACACTTTTCCTTCAATTTCTCAGGAAGAGGTCATGGGAACTGTTATAGATTGAACGTTTGGGTCCTCCCCAAATGCACAATGAATCCCCATTCCCAATGTGACAATATCTCTCTACACTCCTCCATGTGTGGGCACAAGATGTTGGCAATGCACAAGTCCAAAGAGAACCCTTGCCAGAATCCAACATGTTGGCCCCGACTTCAGACTCCTAACCTTCAGAACTGGGAGAAACCAATGTCTGTTGGTCACTGCATCCCTAATAAGGCAGGAAAACATCACGTTCCCGCACATCAATAACCGCCTGTGACCTTTAATTAGAAGTCAGTTGTGCTGGGTATAAAATCTTTGGCTCATTCTTTCTTTCCTTCTGTTCTGTAAATATTTTGTTTCTCTTTTTTTCCCCTCAATAAAGTGGTGCTACGGAGAAGGGTAATGATAAACGTTTCCTCTCATGAATCACATGTTTGTTTCTTCTGGAAGCTGGAAACGCCATTTTCTCTTTTCCCAGTGTTATGCCATCAGCATTCCCTGGCATGCAGTGTGCCCCATCCTTATCAGTTTCAGGTTTTCTCTTAATTTCAGGAATGTTTTCTTGAATTAACGTAATTTCAGCTCCTTTATTTTCATTTTATTTATGATCGATCAACTATATGCTCCATCTCTGCCCACTTCAGCATTGAATCATTTTGTAATTACTTATTATTATAATTATTATTATCGTCAGTTTATATTTCTACTAAGGCATGATGTCCAGTTTTTATTTATTCTTTTGGTCCTTCTATAGTTTAGTCTTCACTTCTGAAATATTTTTCCCTCTACTTCTCTCCTGAGTTGTCAACTAATTTGCAAGCATCCAAATTATGTTTCAAGTCTTACATAATTTTATAATGTCGTTCAGCTGATTTTGAAATAGTCGATTGACTTTCATCTTTTAAGTTTTGTTAGCACAATGTTCTGTGATGCTTTCTGTGTAGAAGGACATTATTTATCCTATTCTCAATTACCATCTTCTTCTTACATATGTGCATGGGATTTGATGTTGATTTTTCCCTCTGAGCTAAAGCCTCACTATGTAACCCAGACTGGCCTTGAATTCGCAATCCTCCTGCTTCAGTTTCTTGAGTGCTGGAATTACAGGTGTAATCCAACACCCCCAGCCAACTTTTCCTACTGTTCATTTTTATGTGGAATTAGTTTTTCTAACCAATGAGAATAAAGGGGTTGATTTCTAAATTCCTGGCATGCCCTCTTCTGCTGCTATCCTGATTTCCTGACCGCTCCTTACTTCCTGCCCTCTGATCTTTCCCTTGTCTCTGCCCTGCTCACTTCTGACTCCATTCCCATTCTCCTTGGCACAGGAGGCACCTCTGGAAGGTCCATGTCGAAAGTGTCAAGGCCAGCTGCCTCAGTCTCCTAATCTTGAGCTCCACACACTCCTACAGCCGCTGGCCTTGGGCTGAGCATCCTGTCAGGACCCCTGAGTGTCTGGGCTTCTCCTGTTCTCGGGTGTAAGAGCAGCTCTCTGACATCCAAACCCTTAGCTGCTGGCATTTCATTTTCAACTGTTAGTGTTCTAGGATCCATGACACCTAGTTCTGTTGAAAATGTTTTCTGTGAGTTTTGGATTTTGCTCTCTAGTTGCTCTGTATGTTCATATGTGGCATGATAAAGACAGCATGCTCTTACCATCACCTGCATCCTTGAACTCGAGCTACATTTTGCTTCCTCTTGATACCTTACGTGAGCTCTCCATGGGCCTCAATTTAGCAAAGAGCCTTTGTCCTTGTCTTATGCTGTGGTGTGTGCAGGAAGCTGTGTGTGTGTTCTTGAGAGGGGAGATGTGCAGAGAGAGGCCATGGTTGTGTCCATCAGATAGCATCACTGTGACAAATACCTGAAAGAACTTAAAGGTGATAGGTTTATTTTGGCTCACAGTTTCAGGGGGTACAGTCTGTGAACCCTGGGCCAGTGCTGGGACAGAACATGAGGACAGAAGGCTGTGGTGATCAGAGAGCCAGGAGAGAAGGCTGTGGTGATCAGAGCTCCAGGAGAGAAGTCTGTGGTGGATGGAGCACAGCTGCTACTAACCTGGGCAGCCATGAAACAGAAAAGATGAGGAAGAGGACACAGTGTACCCTTCAATGCCCACCCTCCAGACCCCCACCTTCTATGTTTCATCTCCCTCCAGTAACGCCTCCTAATTATAATTTCCTCCGTGAAGCAGTCCTCTGAGGGGCGAGAGCCTTCGTGATGCACTAACATCTCACTGACTGCACCCACCAGCTGGGGACCCTATAATCAACACATGTGCCTCCAATTCAAACCACAGTGGGCTGCTAAATGGGAAAAAGAGTTGGAAAAAGTTGAAGGCACGGTCTCTGCCCTTAGCTTATAACCAAAACTCAACACACCTGTGCAAAGGGACCCCAGCCACCCGGTTCCCAGAAGCAGCTCTTATCAGCTCACCATGCCAATGGGCATGAGTCAACCTCTCAGGACCCTCGTGTTCCTATCTGTGAAACTTTATAAACTGCGGGAAAAGTGAGGTGATGGGAGTATATGTCACTTGGTCACCACAACCTCCATCCTTGAAGGCAAGAACCACGTGTTCTTGATCTTGTCTCCACCTGCACCCCCCCACACACACACACACCTTGGACAGCGTGACTAACTCGGTTTTAGCACTAGGGCTTTACACTGTGAGAAGAGCACTGGAAACCGAATGATGTGATCGTAAATTTAAAAAGCTCCTGCTCCTCCCCAACGATGACAAAGGTTAATGTGTCCATGGTTGAGGACTCCCCTCAAAAAGGACCCTTGCATCGAAGAAATGGCCTTGACTTCAAAAGTCAGCCATCACAAAACATGGAAGAGCTGAGTCTTTAAAATGCACTTTTTATTATTCAGCCTTCAGCAGAAATGTCACCTTTCTAAAGCAAGCTGTTATCATGCGCACCCTGTGCCAAGCAGGAGCCTCCGAGGAGCAGGATTTTATCTTCACGTTTTAGTCATTTGTGTTTCTCTTTCAAGAAGCTCCATGCCTTAAGGCACCCGAGATGCTGATGCCCGGGGAAGGTGAGGTGGCAAAGAAGCGCCCAGCAGGGCCTTTGCAGAACAGGCCCCGGAGCTGGCATCAAAGCCAGGGTTCACAGCCCTCCTGGCCCATCACTCGTGTCCCCTCGGCACATTGCACTGTGTTCTGATGGGCTCCTTGGTTGAAACCATATTCTCAAAGAAACTGGGTTTTGTGACAGGACCCCATCCACAGGCTGGGCCACATGACAGGCCTAGAAGCAGCCAACGCAACTGCGGGCGACGCTTGCCAACGCGCCAGATGCTGCCGCACACTGGCATCTGGGTCCTGGAATAGCAACTATGTTCTCAGTCTGGCTAGGGAGGCTGACCCCAGCTTCGAAGGAGACAAAGGCAGGAAAGGAAGAGCCGAGCAAGGGGAGGGCGGGCAGGCTGCAGAAGGTCTCTTGGTAATTTCCCGGCCATGGATTCAGAGCCTCCACACAAAAGGCTGTTGGAAAGCTGCTACCAGAGCTGCCATGGGTGGGAGACGTAGATGGAGGTTCAGAAACCTCCTCTGTGGAGTGGGGGTGGCTGGTTCCGAGGGAGACAGCTGCAGCAACTGCTCTGCCTGCCTCTCCTCCAATAGCACGAGTCCACAGAGGAGCTAAGCTATGGGATATAGCTTCACTCTGCAGCAGGGGACAGAGTGGCAATGCTGGAAGGCTGTCGTTCTCACTCTCTGGGTGCCAAGGTGTCCCCATGCCAACAAAGCCAACACAGGGCTAAGGGGCCAGATCCAGACCCCAGACCCCAGTCAAGAGGGCCTTCTCACAGTCAGGAAAGGTGAGATGGGGGTTCTCACCACAGAAACGGGGTGCAGACAAAAGGAAGCCCCTAGCCTTTTGTGGTGACTCCTGGCGCATGGTGCTCCAGGCCGACAGAGGCGGCTGTGGTTCTGTCATCAACCTGGAAGGGGCAGGGGGAAGCCCAGCATGGGATATGAAGAAAGACAAGAGAACAAAAACAAGCCACAGCCCTTCCCTCTCAACATCGTAAATTCTACCCATCGACCCCTTGACTCCATTTCCAGAGCCCGTCCCCAGAAAAGCAGGTTCTAACACCCAGCAAGCATGACCCACAGAGCCGTGCCTCTGCAGCCAGGTGACCCAGGTCAGCTCCAAAGGTCATTCTGCAGGTACAGGGTAGTCCCCCTGGAGTCAAAATGGTTTCTCTGTCATCCAACACCCCATCTCTTAACCGGACCTAAGTGATGCGCCTCTGGCCCTCGGGAGTGGGGCACTTTGGGAAACCCTTGTCATTGCTGCCTGAAACCAGTGTCCTTTATAAAGGACAGTGCTATTACTACTGAGGCCATCTGGACCCAGCATGAAAGCACAAAGTAACTGTTCATGCTGAAATCCCTCCTACTGAAAAGAAATTATCTAAGCACTTAACAGGTATTTATTGAGAAGTCGATACTATTAACAATATCAGCTAATATTCTTGGTATCTTATGAACAAAAGCTCCTCACAGTAAAAAATAAAAAATAATGATTACACATCTTTCCTCACCCCTACACTTAGGCCCTTAGCCTTCAGAGCTCGGAGGCTTGATGCCCATTTGAAAAAGGTAAAAGGAAATGGACACTCCAGGGCCTCCAGCCACTTCAAATGAACTCTAGACACATGCACCACTTTATGCAACCGGCTTTATGCGGTTAGGGGGGAATCGAACCAAGGCTCTGCAGGCAAGAGCCTTAACCGCTGAACCATCTCTCAGCCCCTGAACTTGGTTTTGAGTTTGCCCTGTGGTTCTGAACAATGCAGGGACCAAACACCGAACTTCAACCGCAGCCCAACAATACTCAAGTCATCAAAACTCAAGCGAGTTTCTGGTATTTATGTCCTCTACTGCACACGTGGGCTGGTGAGGCCAGATGAAAGGTTCCTAAGACACACATGGCTGGTGTCTTCTAGAGCCTGGTCCCGTCTCCGCCATGCGCTCATCATGCCAACAGCCCCTGACCTTTCCCTTCCTCGTCTTCATTGCCTGACTCCTTAGTCAGCTTCGCAGAAAATACACTGAGAGTTGAAACATCTTCCAACTTAGACGCACAGCACGGGGAAGGAAGCGCGCCATGCCCACGGCACAGGCACTGAACTCAAGTTACAGAAGCCCGAGGTTCAGGAGCCAGCGCATGGCTCAATCACCTGGATTAAGAGCTCTGACGCCACAGAGTTGGATGGAGATCGCAGTTTGCCTTTCTAATCCCCTAGACAACATGCTATCTTGGTGGTCATAGGTTTGTTTGTTTGTTTGTTTACTGTGCGTGTTTATGTGTGTATGTTCCTGTGTGAGTGCTGGTACACAGATGCCACAGTGTGCACGTGAAGGTCAGAGGACAGGGTGTTGGTTCTCACCTTCCACCTTGTTTGGAAGTCTCCTGTTGTTCACCCCTGTGGAAGCTTCGAGATTCTCCTGTCACTGCATAAGAGTGCCAGAACTGCAGATGTGCACGCCACCATAACACATTGTGTGGGTTCTGGGGATGGAACTCAGGTGACCCCACGTGCACAGCCAGCACTGTGTCCACTGAGCATCTTCCCAGAACCACTTTTGTTGATATTGTTTTTTGTCCTAAAGCTTTTATTTGGAAGTAATTTCAAACTTAAATAAAGCAAGAGTAAAGATCACCTGGTTCCCTGGAGCGAGATGGAGGAAACACTCTTTGAGACACACTGAACTGAGCCAAACGATGTCAAAGGTCTGGCACACCGAGAGAAGCCCCCTAAGAGCAACGGTTGGAAAGAGTTCCAAACAGAAAGCAAAGGAGCTGCGTGAGGAAGGGCTGGGAGCAGGTGGAAGGCCTGAGCAGACAGGGGTGGGTGAGGAAGCTTCCAGGATCGCTGCCTGGGGGTTCCTTGGGTGCCATGCTACAAAGAAGCCAGGATCTCCCAGATAAACTTGCTTCAAGATGAAAGGAAGCAACTCTTAGACAGGGAAACTCAGCTGCTACACTTGAGGGAAGCAGGGAATGGGCTTCGCTCACCTGGACTCCATTTCCATCCCTGTGATAACTCTTAATCCTCTCCCTGCCTCATGGCTTCCCCTCCAACCATTCTCCATTCTAACCCTGAAACTTTCTGTCCAACAACTGCTGTCGCCATACTAGCTTTCTGAGGACTTCACTGGTTCCCTACAACCTACAGCGTGGTGTCACCTGTCCCAACACAGCCTTCATGCTGGCCCAGGCCTACCTGTCAAGAGTCACCTTACCAACCCGCCGGTCCACACACTATCCAGTTCCTATCTGCCTCCTTTTGGACACCACTGGGATTCTTTGTTTTTCCTTTCTTTTTAAAAGTTTTTGTTTTATGTCCCCTGGAAACTTTTCTTCTCCCTAAACAGAAAAAAAAAACTCCTGTGTTTAAACAGCTTATTTCCACTGGCAGGGCTGCCCCCCCCCCCCATCAGGAAGGGGTACTACAGCTCCTCCCCTCTCCTCTAGGAGTGCCCACACCTCACACTGCTCCTCACCTGCTTGCCAGGCTGACCTTGTGTATGTTTCTTTCTTCCCTGGTGTTTCACACGGTCCTTGAAACAGGCTCCTACTGTCTTCTGCTCAGTGAGCAGAGAAGCCTATGCTGGGACAGGAGGTGGGTGACAAGAGGTGAGGCAAGCACTTCACCAACTGAGCCATTGCCCCACCCACACTCAAATCCTTGGGTTCCACCTGCCTCTCCTGGTGGGTGATCAATCTCGGGCCTCGTCACCTCCTAACCAACCAAACGCCCAATCTTTAGGAGGAATGTGATAAACATTTCTAGAACAGTTAACTGTTTATGTGAATTTATTTCACCTGAGATTAAAAAGGCTGGGGTGCTACAATCATACGTGTGCCCCAAAGCTGGCTCTTCCTACCACATTCAGGAAGAGACATCCCTGACCTTTGGAAATGTCTGGCCACCTCCTTCACCACCAGCATGCCAGCTCCCAACAGCACAAGACAGAGCCAGAACACATTTACTCCATCCATCCCAAGGTAGGCTAGCCATCTCGGAGCCTAGGACAGCAGGCGTTTAGTGTCTGCTTATCTCTTCCTGAGGGATGGACAAGGAATTATTCTTTAAACCAGATGTGGTGGTTTTAATGCGAACTCCATCCTCCTGTGTGTTTGAATACTCGATCCTCAGTCGGTGATGCTGATTGGAAAGGTTGTGGAACCTGTAGAAGGCAGAGCCTTGCTGGAGGAAGTGTGTCACCAGGAAGTGAGCCTTGAGGTGTGACACCTGCAACACTTTCTACTTTCTCTTTGCTGACTCTGGCTTTCTGCTCCTGCCATGATGGCCTCTACCCTCTGGAACTGTAACCAGAATTAAACCCTTTTCATTCATAAGTGGCTTCTGGTATTTGAAGTGATACAACCAGCTCAGCAAAAAAGGCTTTCTGTTGCTCCACCCTCCCGAGTCAAAACATCCAGCAAGCACTCTGCACTGACCTGGTCCCTCTCTCTCTATTTCTCCCTTAGGTGAGACACCTAGATCAAGAAGTCACACAATGGGGACCATGAAATAATGCAAGACCATATCACCTCACACTTGTGCAAATCTTTCTAGTCACTGTTCCTGCAGGAATGAGTGACACGATGACTTCCCCTCTCCCACCGCTGTGCCGTTTACAACTTTACTAGGGAGAGCTGACTTTATGATAACACTGGGGGCTTAATATGAAATCCTCAAGATGTGCCAAGTAGGTATCAAATGATGAAATATCTAAATTACCTAGGCTGGTGGAGGTTAATGTTCTGCCTTACATGGAACCAGAAAGCATGATTTTGTGCTCTGACCATGCCTGCCAAAGAACAGAATCAAATAAACACCAAGACATGACAGGAGGGCAGCTGGGGAAGCAGCGAGTCATGGAGGAACCCGAGGAGGAGGAGGGTGATGTCAGCATGCCCCCACCTCTCCTCACCTGTATGAAACACTCTGAACCTTCAAGCTGCCCAAGAAACCACTCTTGACCATCTCATGCTGGTTAAGATCTTTGTGGCCATAACCCACTGAAGCTGAGACTGAGGGGGAGATGACAGAACCCCAGTCTCTACGAGTCAACAGGAACATAACTACAAGAAAGCATGGGGGTATGGTGGTCATTTGAATGCATGTCCTTCCCATAGACTCAGGTGGTTTATTAAAGCTTGCAACTTGGGGCTCCAGGCACCTGACTGGAGGTGTCACAGGGGGGCAGATCTTGGGGTTCAGACCAAAGGTGTGTTGGGGGTGGGGCAGGCCTGAATTCCAGCCCAGAGTGGTTTGAAGTCTGCCTGGGTCTCTACTGCTTGGAGTTTTTTTTAGGGGGGCATGCTGGTGTTTTGCTTGCTGTAGTTTTTCTCTATGCTTGGGTCAGTGAAAGGGGGCAACTTCTTTGCCATCTATGGAACTTCCCCTGGATCTGTAAGCCTGAAGTAAATCCCTTCCTCCCATAAACTGTGTCTGGTTTGGAGGTTCATCCCAGCAATGTGAAGCTGACTCCTCCAGGTGCCCATGTAAGACTCTTGTTAACCTTGTCTTTCTGAAGTGTGGGCTTATCCTACTGGTTCATCCAGGACACGCATACTCCGAGAGCTCAGAGAAGCTCACGGATCTTCACTGCAGCTTAGAGAACGCGTCCAGAACAGTGTGATGGGATTAAGGTTGGGTCATGACCAGGGCACCTCTCTAAAATTCTGTGTTATTTCACGACCCTCAAGAGAGAGCTGAGGATGCCAGGCCTCACTGCCCACAGCTCTTAGCTAAAGCAGAGGTTAGACTGGTTCCTCTAAGGAGGGAAGAGGATCCATGTTGTGCTTCAGCCCTGACAGGAGGGAATCCAAGTGAGTCCAGGGTAGAGTCAGTCAGAGCCCCTGGAGGCAAAGAGCCCTTCGTGTTCTAGACAGACTTCTATTTCATTCTGAAACTTATGGGCGAGTCAATTCAACCACAGAACGCCGAGTGAAGTGCTTCTGATTGTAATGCTTTCTCTGCCCAGTGTATCCTCCTCGGTACGCACATGTCATGGCTGCCAGTGACCCTGAAGTAAGCTAGGACAGGAGCAGGCTGAGGGCAAAGCCAACAGGAGTTGTAGCTGTTTACATCAGTTTAAATATCACAATGTTCAAAGGAACAAAGTTCTGGCGATCTGCCTCACAGCTTGGTGACTATCAATAATTCACATTTCAAAACTGAAAAGAATGGACTGAGAATGTTCTCAATGGCTCAGAGGGAAAGCACTTGCAAAGGCAAGCATGAGGACCTGAGTTTCATTCCCAGGACGCATGAAAAATGTCAGGTGTGGTGGCACACACTGTAATCTAGTGCTGGAGACGCAGAGATGAGAAGTCCCCTGCGCTCACTGGCCAGCCATCTAGCCTACTCTGTAAGCAGAGGAGGACGGTGCTCCTGGGAACATCCAAGGTGGTCTTCTGGCCTCCACAGTGCATGCAAATACCCGAACATGCATGTGCACACACACATACAGACACACAGGCACACACATAACATACACACACACAGAGACACACATATGCACACAGACACACACATATACACATACGCACACATACACATACTCACAGAGATACACACACACACACACACACACACACACACACACACACAAATAGAATTCTTTTCACTGCAAAGACATAGTATTTGGAGAGATGCAAGCTCACTGGCCTGAGAATGTGTGTGCATTCCATAAATGCAGAATTCCACAATGCATGTAGGTGTGCCCCATAAATGCATAATTCTTTCAATTAAAGTAATTGAAAAATGAGGTTCATTATTGTAACAATAATATTAATAATATCAACATCACAGTTTCAGCAAACTTTCCTTTAATCTTTGGAAGCTTAGCTAGCCCACCCAAGGGGCAGAGATGGAAAACTCCACCCACTACCACAAATAACTCTGGTACTGGCCACCTGTTGGGAAAAGCCCTTCACAAAGCAAAGATGAGGAGATGGCCCGGTGGGTAAAGCACTTGGCCCGCAAGCAGGAGGACCTTACCTCAGGTTTCCAGAAGCCATTGTGGCCTTTTGTAATCCTAGCGTGTCATCAGCTAGAAGAAAGGTGGAGACAGGAGAACACCCCAGATGCTGGTGAAGAGCCCTGAACTACAGAAGACCTTGCCTCTGAGTGAGGTGCAAGCTGAGGACTAATCGGAAAGCTTTCTCTGACCACCACACGTGTGGCAAAGCAAGCACACGTCTACACTCGCATACACACATACACACACATGCACGCACGCACACTTAAAGGAAAAGGGTACGGTAATTAGTAGTGCTGCTAATCTCATAAAAATAAAAAGCAGCTCAGGTGTCTGCACAGCCAGGGTCCTCATGCAGCACTCATGAGAGCCAAAGGCAGAAACAAAACAGCTAAGCAAATGTGATTTGTATCCACAATGGAGGACTCTTAACAGATGAACAGGTAAACACCCAATTTGGGGAAAGAAGACCACCAGGAAAATTGCTCTGGAATGATATCACTCCTTGAAGCTCGATTTCAGCTCACTATGAATGAATGGCTTAACGAAATGTTTATGTCCAACAGCAGAGCACTGCTTGGCTCAAAAGGGAAAAAAAAAGAATTATTTTGAACCCCTGAAAACTTCACACTAAGTAAGACAGACATCTAACAAAAGAAATATTATTTGTTCTCACTAGATTGACTTAGAATCATCAGATTCCTAGACGAGGAGCTGGGGAGGGAAGACAGGAGCTGCTGTGTAGTGGGAACGGGTGATGAGACGTTTGGAGGTGGGCAGTGGAGAAGGTAACACAAGATGTCAACTGTCATCACCTCTGAATAGTGGGCTGAAAAACAGCTTAAGTGGAAAACTATTATCTATATTTTTCTCTATATGAGAAACCCTAGGTAGAACTCTTTTATAATTTTGACCCATATTTAATCCCCTGCTTAACCCCCCCCCCGCCACCAAAAAAAAAGAAAGAAAAGAAAAAAATCCTAGGAAACAGCATTACTCACATCATTCAAGCTTCAAATATTACGCATCAAATAAAAATGGCCTGGATTTCACTCACAGCTATTTGTTACATGTGTTATTACTAAAATAAGTCATGTCTACCATGATTATAAATTATTTACATTAAGTATAAACTCCAATCTAACATGCAGAGAAAAAAGAGAGAAACCAAAGCAATGGAATTATGTCAACACCATCTCCTGATTTTACTAGACTTTGAATCCAGAGACCCAAGTCGCATGGAAGGGCAGGGCCTGTCACCTTAGCAGTGAATTCCTGTCCCAGAGCTCTTGGGAAGGAAGTTTTGTAGTGGCCCATGCTAAGCCCTTGCAGATGTCCTACCAACCACACAGGAAGTCATCTGTGTCTCACCTGCAGGAGTTCCTGTTATGAGGCTGGGGCACTGCTGAGCTGAAATGCAGCTCCAGGGACTGATGTCATCTTGACTGAGGTATGACCCCGTGACCTTGTCCCCAACCTGGTATTGTTGCAGCCCTTCAGCTGGATTTCGGTGAGAAAGGGACAAAAGAGGAAGAGGGAATGAGACAATGCAAGCTGGAAAAGTCCTTGCACATTTCCGTGTCTCGCTCAAGTGGCTTCTGCTCCCATTGACTCCCACGGGAGACCTCATAGACGACGGCAGGAGGATGCTGGGAAGATGCCCATCTCCCACACAAATCTCAAAGTCGCAAAGACCATGACGGGCAGAAAATTTCAGGGGGCTGAGATTTCTTGATGTGCATGCACATGGCTCTGGGTTCTAGCCAGGACCCATGAGAAAAAGCAAAACAAAATAAGACCCAGAAAATGTCAGTGACTTCTGGTGGCCTCTGACATGGACAGAGGATCTTAATCTTTCATCTTTAGAGAAAGTTTGAAAAATAGACATTAGCACTTTCTAACATTGTCAGTTTTTGTAAACAACACAAGCTAACCTTAGCCACATGGAAAAGTAACATAAGTGACTGTTTGGAGGTTTGGGAATCTTCATTCTCTCCACATAATGTGAAACATGTTAGGAGTTCAGCTTTGGACATGGCCTCACGATGGGAACGCCATGCCTAGTGCATCAGCCCAAAAAGTAAAATGAACTTAAGACCAAGAGGCAGCAGGAGATGCTGGTAACACCCCTCAAAGGAAAACATTTTTTAAAAAAATCTTTCTAAAAGCTTTAGGAGACTGGAGAGATGGCTCAGTGGTTAAGCGCTCTTGCCTCTTAGGCAAGAGGGCTTCCTGAGCCAGAGATCAACAATGGGACCCCCCCCAACACACACACACACAGAACTCATATTTTAAAAACCTTTGGGCATGGCCACACATACCTGTAATCCCAGTCCATGGAGGGCAGGAACAGAGGGCCATTGGGGCTCACTGAGGACAGCAGCTCTGATTTGAGAGACTGTGTCTCAAGGAAATATACATGATTGAATGAGAGAAAGGAAACGGAAGTTCTCTGGTCTCTGCATGCACGCACACAGCACACATACATGCATACACCACACATCACACCACACACAGATTTTACGCAAAAACGTTTTTAAAAATGTAACTTGAGCCAGTAAATGTTTTTACTGTGTTTGTTTATTTTTTCATGATTTCTGAATCCTTGTTAAGCTGATAATTTGGGGAAATAAATACCCCTTCCCTTTTTCCTTGCATGTGTGTTAACAGGAGTGAGAGGATAAGCTAAGGGGGCGAAGGAGCAGGAGAGAGCTTGCACAAGTCGGGTGACCCTCGGAGTTCAAGTAGGCAACAGGGCGTGCTCTCGGAGATAACCTAGGTCCAATTGAAAATGCATTCCCAGTACAGCACCACGGTGAGGGGTTCTTTCCAGGCATTCTCTGCTCCTGTCTCTTCTTGTAGCCCTAGAGGTGACACTGTTCACAAGTCACTTTTAGTGTTATTCAACAAATATTAATTTGATCTTGTCACTCAGTGTTGGTTGGCAGAAGCGTGGTTAGCTGCCGTGGAAAGGTCCCCCTCCCACGTGAAACTTCCTTTGACACTTCGCAGCACAGCACCATCTTGAAGGGAAGTCCTATTTCAGTTGGGTTTGCAGCACAGCTGTGACCTTAGTGAAGGTATGTATGTAACAGCTGCTGGCCAGATGAGCTAATGTCTTGTCCAGACAATAACTGCGTCATCACCCCTCACTTCCGTAAAAGTCCTTGTCCTGTGGTATCAGCACACTGCAGTTCTGCCAGAGATGCTGGTTCCAAGGAGATCCGCACGTGTGAGCAACACCCTGCACGGTCTTCACCTGCTCAGCTCTGCCCAATCCACTGGGGTGAAAAACGGATGAGATTTGATATCTTCTACACCAGCCACTCCAGCACCCAGGCGTTCCAGAGGGTTGAACTGCAAGAGCTGAGAAAGAGGCTGTTGTGAGTGACAGGAAGTAAACTGTGCCTGACTTCAACCTCAGCAACAGACCTTGTCTACAGTCAGCTGGAAAAAGCAATGGCTGCCACCTCTCTGGCTGTGGACTCATGGGGAGAGCCAAGCTTCAAACTGAGCTTATGGCTTTTCAACTGTTTGGATTGTGACCCTGACTGATTCATGGGTCTCCCTTGTCTCAAACGGTAGAATGGAGTCAAGCTATCATTCCAAAAGTGCACTTCTACATTAAGTAGATGGTGTACTAGCTTCTGAGAGTGCTGTCCTTCATGATTCCGAAGGGTGGAGGCTCAAAGGCCTTCGTCTGAATGCACTGCCCCAGGACTGAAGCTCACCCAACCCCAGCAAGCATGTGTGCCCTATCTCTGTCTCTGGAGTGGCTAGCGCAAATGACAGCATCTGAACCAATGATGGATGTCTTTAATCCTAGCACTGGGGGGCTGAGGTAGGAGGATCACTGTGAGTTTGAGGTTCGAGGCTAGCCTGGTCCAGTTCAGCCAGGGCTAGCGGGAGACCCTGCTTCAAAAACAAACAAAAAGAAAAGAAAAGAAAAGAAAGAAGGAAGGAAGGAAGGAAGGAAGGAAGGAAGGAAGGAAGGAAGGAAGGAAGGAAGGAGAGAAAAGAAAAAGAAATAAGAATCCTGTGTAGAATAATCTAATGATGTCATATACGCTAGGACTGTGACTACTGAAAAACAGAAGGTACAACTATATAAAGTCCCGGACATGTGGGAGAAAATGCCTTGAGACCTTCCTGCATCCTCAACCTCCTTCACTGACGCTAAAGAGGGTCCATGACATAGCACAGAGACATCTACTATAAGCTACATCTGTTGCATAGCACAGACACATTTACCACAAGCTTTATAAGTTACAGACACATAGGTTACATGAGTTATATAACACAGACACACCTCCTATAAGTTACATAAGTTACATAGCACAGCCACATCTACTACAAGCTTACTAAATTACACAGCACAGACACACCTACTATAAGCTACATGAGTTACACTGCAGATACACCTACTATAAACTACGTAAGTTACACAGCACAGACACATCTACTATAAGCTACATGAGTTACACAGCACAGACATCTACTAGAAGCTACGGAAGTTACATAGCCTGCCCGCACTGCAGTGTGTTGATCTAGCCTCAGTAACGGGCTACTGCGCTTTCTGCTTTGGGACTATCAACATCTGCAGGTGATCCTCACAGCAGACTAGAGTCCAACCCAGGCATAGACCTGCTGGGCCCCAGAGTGAGCTTGTGTTAACTTATCAAGACCTGCCAGGCTTTCTAGAGGGGCTGCACCATCTTACACTCCACCAGCATTGTGAGGCCCCGGATCCCCATCACCCCAACCTTGGTCTGCTTTGTGAGCGCAGCCCTGCTATGGACACTGGGGACATCTTACTTTAGTGTTAATTTGTGTCCCCTGAGGACTAAAGACTGTGAGTAACTTTTCTCACCCATTTTGGCCTTTCACCCAGCTTCCCTGGCCAATCCCTCAGCCATTTGGAACTAAGCTGTCTGTTATAGAATTATAAGAGTTTTTACACATTCTAAGTATAAATACATGATTTATAAATATTTCCTTCAGTCAACAGCTTGTTTTCATTTCCTTCTTGGTGGTCTTTTGAGGTGCACATGCTTTTAATCTTAAGGATCTCTATTTTATCAATTTTTCCTCTTATAGGTCATGCTTTCAGTATCATAGCTAATTAGCTTTGCTCAATCCAAGGTCATAAATACTTTGTCTTCTGACATCTTCTACAAATTTTATAGTCTTAGCTCTTATTTTGAGGTCTGGGAGCTACTTTCAGTTGCTCTGTGCATTTGGTGCATTTGGGCAGGAGAATGAGCACCAAGTGTTAATTATCAAGTCCACCAACTTCCTGCTTCTCAGAACTGTTCTAAATGGTGTAGGTTTTTAAATTTACTTATTTACTTTACCTTTTCATATACAATTGGGAATTGGCTGAAATTTCTCAGTTTCATTGATCTTTTCAAAAACCCAACTTATGATCTGATTTTCTTCTTTAATTTCTGTGTGTGCGTGCACACAGACACAGGCAGGGAGCTCAGAAGGCAACCTCAGCTGTGTCCTCACCTTTCACTTTGTTTGAGATGGGCTCTCCTTGCTCACTGCGGCATTCACCAGCTTAGCTGGCCCTGGAGCTTCTGGAGGATTCTCCAGCTCCAGCTCCTATTGCACCGCAAATGCACTAGGATTATGGACACATGGTGCAGCCAGCATTGGGCTTTCTGTGACTTTGGAGGACTTGAACTCAGGCCATCATGCTTGTATGGCAGGTGCTTTATCCACAGAGCCATCTCCCTGTCATACCTACGGCTTTGTTTTCTATCTTTCTGATTTGTTTCTGTCCTTCTGTTTGCTTCGGGTTTACTTTGCAGTGTGTCTTCATGTGTGCACACGCACTGTGAATTCATGTTGCGTGTTTACATATGTGTGGGAATGTATGTATGAACACATGTCACATGTGTGTGCATGGCACGGAGGCCAGAGGATAGCATCTGGTGTCTTCTTCGGTCTCTCTACCCTAGGTCTTTGAGACACGGTCTCACGCTGAACCAAAGAGGCTAGACTAGCTAGCCCGTGAGCTCCACGGAGTCCCTGGGGTTTACCTGGGTGCTGGGGATGGGAACTCAGTGCGTGGCAAACACTTTACCCACAGAGCCATCCCCCGGCCCTATTTGCTTTTTGAGTTTCTCTCTCTCCGCACTTCCTCTCTTTCTGTTTCTACTCCAGACATTTCTGCTGCCCTCCCCAGGCCCTTCTTTTTCTGGAACTCTGACTGTATATATCTTGGTGTCCAGGAGCAGACTGTCTACAATGCCACAGGGTCCTACTGTTTGTCCCAAAGGAGAGTGGTTTTCAAACAGAAACACTTCTCAGACTATTGGATACTTTGATCACTTTTCAGAGCAACAATAGGTTTTTCTGATTCTTTCCAGCTTTTATTTAGGCTTCCAGGGTGGGGTGGAGGGCAGAGAGTTGGTCCAAGTCCTCATGTTGTCACAGTGACTCGCATTGTTGCTACAGCAAATAATTTTTCCACAGAGTGAAGTAGAGGTGCAACTTAAATATTTAGAGGCTACTTTATAACTTGGTCCCACACATGAAATTATACTATCTAACAATTTGTATATAAAAAAACCTAAGTGACTGCGCATTGTGTGTCAGCCCCCTGCTCTTACACATCTTTTACCTTGTCCCCAGTAGCTGCCTCGCTGAGCATCGTCACAGCCCTTCACAAGCACGTGCCTGACAGTCATCAGGTGTCGGACATTACCCTACGTGGCTAACGTGGGTTCATTCATTAGCTCGCCACAACCTACAGACAGCTTATTACTAATACCTTTTCTAGTAAGTTTCAGGCCAGTTATACAGTGAATCCCTGTCTTAACCACAAAAGAAGGGCAAGGTAGAGCGCACAAGTGGATAAAAAACTGTGTATAGCAGTTACCTTCTTGTTGCTAGGACTAAACATCCAAGCAGAGCAATTTATGGGGTGGAGGAGGGTTTATTTCGAGCTCACAGTGCTGAGGGGAAGTTTCATCATAGAGGAAAGCACAGGATAGAGCAGGAAGCTGTCACATGATCTGGGTGGAGGAGACTTGGAACTGGACTGAAAGACCTCAGCCCACCCAGTGACCCAGCTGGGGATGGACGATGAGGCTTAATCACAAACACATGAGGCTACGGGGGCATTTCACACCCAAACTACCTCACTGAGCAATGAGTACCTGGGTAAAGAACCCATGCAATGATGGACACTGGAGTGTGAGCAAGAAGAGAGGTGGAGACAGAAGAACCACCTGGAAGCTCACAGGCCAGCAAGCCTGGCAAATGCCGCAGTGAACAACCGAAGAAGCTCAAATGAGGTGGAAGACAGACAAGGACCCACACCAATGTTGCCTTCTGACCTCCGCACGCTCACAGGGGCACACATGCGCACGCATACACACCACTAAGAAAACTATTCTAACAATCTTTTCACTTGAAATTATTTTGTCCAGCATTCAAAGTGACTCCAGTACTGTTCATGAAGCTAACTGCTCTAAAGTGTGTTTACAAAGCTGATTACAACACATCACAGGACTCTCCTATACTGACTCTCACAGATAATTCACATCAGCTGGTTCAAATGTGAAAGCATTAGTTTTAATTTAAATTTAACACCAGCCAGGTGTGGTGATGCACACCTTTAATCCGAGCACTTGGAGGCAGAGGTAGGAGGACTGCTGTGAATCTGAGGCCTGGCTGAGTTCTAGGGTCGGCCTGGAATACAGTGAGATTACCTTCATAGGGAGAGGGCCAAACCACCAAAAAAATTAACATCAAATAATGGAAAGATTAGCTATGATGTTGGATTTCAGGAACATTTATAACATTTCAGGAAATGGGCACATGTAAACTCTTCCCGTTATGTTTCAATTGGATTTTCTGCCTCAATCTTTCTAAGACATGACCTAAATGTGAAATTCCAAAAGTTCACATTTGAACTTTGACTGAGTCAGTTTACTTAGTTCAGGGACTCTTCCACATATTCACAAGTCTAAGTCTACAAGTAAAGAGTAAGTGCTCTGCCCACAACTGATTTCGTTAAGGCCACAGCCAGGGGCACATTCCAGACGATGAAGCCCAGATTGCCTCCTCCAGCCTCCGTCTCCAAGCATGGGCAACAGAGCCAAGCCAGGAGGCCCAGGAATGTTGGGCAGGGCTTTTCCCTATCTTTCAGTGGATGAAGGGCTGAACTGTAAGGAGCGCAACACACCACACAGCACAAACACATGCTACAATGAGAAAGACACTGTGTTTTACAGCTCCAGGGCCGAGGACTGGCTGTAGGACCTCAGAACAAAGCAGGGAGTAGAAAGACCAAGAGGCCCCCAAGGCACAAG